>JBBHKE010002613.1:112757-130682 GCA_037447655.1 Zygnema cylindricum | reverse complement strand
TCCTGAAATCCTGGGCTCAACAGGAAATCCTGGCTTTTTCAGAGTGAAATTACAATCCCAAATTTCCGCATTGAGCTTCTTATGACAAATATAATACGGAAAGTTCTGAATTTCCCATGAAACGTGGTTTACTGAACCAGTTTGCCGATTATGAATTTTACCGATATTAACTGAATTCGGAATTTTGACAGATTTGCCGAAATTATTGATAAAACCAAGTTCTGACAGGTTATTGGCGAAATTTTGACGAAATTCCGACAAAAAGTTGACAGATTTTGTCAAAATTTCGATAAACTTGCAACTGATTGACAAAAGACATGTTATTTTGGGATAGATAATAAAGAAATTGCGATGTCGGTATTTTGATATTATCGTGACAATTACATCAATTGCACAGAATGTATTTAATACTATCCTGAGAATTTATTTATCTATTTTATTTATTTTTATTTCACGGAATTCTGAAATTATCGTGAAACAGTTTATGATTGAGGTGGGGATTTTGGTGTACAGAGAAAGATTGGCAAGACATTCTATGTATTTTTGTTCAAATAGCTATATGTATTGAAATTTTGGAAATAAAATGAAATACTTTTTTGTATCGAGAAACTAACTGTATTTTCTCTATGTTTTTTGCTTGGGTGTATTAAATAAAGAATTTGGAAGACCCAATGTTAATTATTTGAGTAGTGATATTAAGAGGAATTCTGAAATATTACTGAAACACTTTTCCAGATTGAGAAACTAACTCTGTTTTCTCTCCCTGTTTTAGTCGTTATATAAAGATTGGGTTTGTGAATGTATACAAGCACGTTTGTTTTGTGAAATTCTGAAATTATTTTGAAGCAATCTTGGATTGAGAAACTAACTTTTTTTTCTCTATTTCCTATTTTCTCTGATTTCTCTGTTTTGGTGTACAGATAAAGATTGGGAAGACATTAAATTTGGTGTGGAACACGGAGTCGACTTTTACGCTCTCTCCTTCGTTAAAGATGCTCAAGTGGTCCACGAACTCAAGGGTTTTCTTAAAGGTATTTTTATATAGCAGATAATAAACTTTTTTTCAAAGTCAGGAGAGGGAGAGAAGAGGGAGAGGGAGAGGAGAGGGCGAGGGGAGGAGAGGGCGAGGGAGAGGAGAGGGCGAGGGAGAGGAGAGGGGGTGGGAGCGGGAGAGAAGAGGTTGAGGGATAGAATAGGGAAAGTAGATGGAGCAGGGAGAGGGAGAAGAGTGGTGGAGAAAAGAGAGAGGAGGAGGAAGGAGGGAGAGGGAGAGGTAAGGGAGAGGCGCAGTACTTTTTCCAAAGTTCTTTTCAGACCTATTTACATTTTTACAATGACATTTAGATGCAAGAATTTTGTGATTTTTTTGGGACAGAGCACGTGTTTTCAGTATTTCTTCTTTTTTCGAACTTAGCGGGTAGAGAATCTGAATTATTAATTCTAATGATATAGTAATGAGAAAAATGTAGGGTTGTGTGAGAAAAAATTGAAATAGAGTGCTGATCTCAATTTACAAATTTGAAGTTGTAAATCTGTTTTTTTTCGCCTCAAATTTTTGTTTGGCTTTATTAATAATTTTTTTTACTGCGGTTGTGGTTGTGGGTGTGTGTGAAAAATCAGAACAAGGTGCGGATATCAATGTGATTGTGAAAATAGAAAGCGCAGACTCTATTCCCAATTTGTATTCGATTTTGGATGCATCTGATGGGGTCAGTTTTCACTCAAAAATTCCAAAAATGTGCGAGCGAGAGAGAGAGAGAGGGAGTCTGCTTTCTTATTCTGGTTTCTTATATATATTTGCTATTATTTGTCAATTGAAATTGCAAATTTCCTTTGTCGGACAGTTCAATTGATTATTGATGTTAGTATTTGCCAATTTAATTTTCAGTTTTCCTGATTTTGAACTTTATTTTTTTATGTTGTTTTTTGTCAAATAGTATCGTAATTCCTGCATGTTGGAAAATTTAATTGATTGTTAATGTTAATATTTATCAATTAAATTGCAATGAATTGTTTTTGTTATACTTGTCAAGTAAAACTTTAATTTTCCTGATTTGGACAGTTTATTAATTGGTAACGTTAATATTTGTTCGTTAAAGACGCACTTTTTTTTATTTTTGAGTTATGATTGTAATGATAATTACGATTGTTAATGTCAACATTTATCGGTTGAAATTGCTTATATCCTATGTTGGACAGTTATATTGAATGTTAATTGAAACTTTTGTCATGTTAATTGAAACTTTTGTCAACTAAAATAGTACTTTTCTGATGTAGGACACTTTAATTAATTCGTATTTTTGACTTTTTGTCAATTGAAATAGCAAATTCCTGATTTGGACACCTTAATTTATGGTTAATTTTGTATGTTTATTGACTGAAACATCAATTTTCTGTTTTCGGTTGATAGTTTATGTTGAGATTTATCAGATAAAATAGCTAATTTCCGGTTTGGATAGTTCCTAATGTTAAAATTTATCAATCAAAATAGTAAAGTTCCTGATTATGTCATTTCAATGATAGTTAATGTGAAAGTTTATCAATTTAAAGTTCATCAATTTCTGATTTGCACATTTTAAGGAGTTCAATGTTTTAACTTTTGTCAATTAATATTCCCAATTCGATTTGGACAGTTCTTTGCTTTTTAACGTTGAAGTTATCAAGTAAATTTATGATTTGAAGAGTTGAATTAATTGTTGAATGTTAACAATTACTGATAAAAATAAAAAATAAAAAATCTTCTTTTTCCTGTAGGCTATGGTGGCTCGAGGAGATTTGGGCGCGGAACTTCCCATTGAAGAAGTCCCTCTCCTCCAGGTGGGTTTTAGGATTTTTTAGGGTTTTTCATATTTTTACAGGAAGTATCTGTTAATTTTACACGTTTTCGAGAGCAATTATCAAACTTTCTCTTTTTTTTTTTTTTCGTAAGTGGGTATATCATTCCGCTTTCGATCGGCATGTTTTGAAACTTTTCCCCAACTTTTCTTTTTCAGATTCAGAAAATTCTCTGAAAAACCGTCCGCCAAAACTATCCCAAACTTTTCTTCAATTTGGGTGTTTTTTTTGGCCCTTTTTGCCGTTTATTTTTGCCTTTTCTTCCGTGTTTTGGCCGGTTGATCCGCCGCTTTCTCGCTGTTTTCCCAAAATTTTCTCGTTCATTTCTAGCTCTTTTTGGCTCTTTTTAGCTCTTTTTTGCTCTTTTTTTACCAAATTTTACTCAATTTAGACTGTTTTTTGTTGTTTTTTTTACTTTATTTTTTTGTTATACTCTCCTATTTTCAGGCAGAAATAATTCGGTTGACTTGGTCTATGGGAAAACCTTGTATAGTGGCGCTTTTTGGCTCTTGTTTTACCCCATTTTGACCGTTTTGGCTGTTTTTTTTCCTGTTTTCTTATGTAAAACTCTCCTTTTTTCAGGGAGAAATTATTCGATTGTCTCGGTCTATGGGAAAACCTTGTATAGTGGCGACAAATATGTTAGAGAGTATGATTGCCCATCCCACTCCCACTCGAGCCGAAGTGTCCGATATTGCGATAGCCGTGAGAGAAGGAGCCGATGCCATAATGTTGTCTGGAGAAACTGCCCACGGAAAGTATGATAAAAAACCTTTTTTTTTGGGCTTATTTTCCGGTTTTTTTTTTGGGTTTTTTTAAGAGGTTTTTTTTTGGCGGTTTTTTGGTTTATTTTGAGTTTGTATGGTTAATTTGGGTTAAGAATCCTCATTTGTTTATGCAGGATTTTTTTTTGTTTTGTCTTCAATATGGGTCTTGGAAATGTTTCGTTTGCATGACTTTTGAGTACTTGGGTTGTTGGGAGAAACTGCTAAGGGAAACTATGCGAAAAAACATTTTTTTGGGGTTTTATTTTGGGGTATTTGAAACTTTTTTTTGAGTAGTTGGTATGGCAGGAAATAAAATTTGTGTTTTAGTTATGTATATTCCTCCCTCCTCCCTCCCTCCTCCCTCCGCCCTTTGCCCTCCGCCCTCCGCCCTCCTCCCTCCTCCTTCCCGAATGATGAATAATGAACTATGCGAACTTCTATTAGAATTGTAGTTTTTAATTCTTTTTTTGGGAAAAAATCAGGTATCCTCTGAAAGCTGTTGAAACCCCTAAAAAAATCTTCAAAAACCCTATGTTTGACTTAATCCAGAAGATGAATCAAAATATTATTATTAAATGCTTTTTATATACATATTCTTTTTTTTTAACTCAGGTATCCTCTAAAAGCAGTGCGAGTGATGCACACAGTGGCCTTGACGACTGAAGCCACCATGCCCGGAACTATTCCTCCTGCAAACCTAGGGAAGGCCTTTAAGGTAGAAACTCTCGCTCTCCCCCTCCTCCTCCTGCCCCTGCCTCTCTCTCTATCTCTCTGCCTCTCTCGCGTCATCTCGCTTCCTCTCGCGTTTTCTCGCGTCCTCTCTTGTTCTCTCTCGGTCTCTCTTTCTCTCTCTTTCTCTCTCTTTCTCTCTCTTTCTCTCTCTTTCTCTCTCTTTCTCTCTCTTTCTCTCTCTTTCTCTCTCTTTCTCTCTCTTTCTCTCTCTTTCTCTCTCCTTCTCTCTCCTTCTCTCTCCTTCTCTCTCTTTCTCTCTCTTTCTCTCTTTTTCTCTCTTTCTCTCTCTTTCTCTCTCTTTCTCTCTCTTTCTCTCTCTTTCTCTCTCTTTCCTCCCTCTCGTTCTCTCTCTTGTTCTCTCTCTCGTTCTCTCTTTTGTTCTCACCTTCGTTCTCCCTTTCTCTCTCTCTCTTTCTCTCTCTTTAAACGAATGAAAATGATATTACTACCTCTCACTCTTTTTTTTTTTTTGCTTTCTTCAGTGAGATTCTTGATATGTATTTGTGGATTTGGAACCATATGATTGAAATGTCGATGAAATGTTGATAAAATATAGCATGGGAATGCTCAATTTTTCGACGAACAATAGTTCAAAACACTTGTAAAGCGAAACAAATGACAATTTTTTTAGAATTTGTGATTTTTTGTGTGAATTCAGAACCATGTGAGTGAAATGTTTGCCTTTCACGCGACAATGATGGCGAATACTCTCGGAGCCTCGATTCTCGTCTTTACTCGGTCCGGATTTATGCCCACTTTATTGAGCCATTATCGACCCACGGGAACTACGTTTGCTTTTACTAATGAGTAAGTTCACATTGAACTTTATTTTTGGGTTTTTTATATTCTTTATCGACCCATGGGAACTAAGTTTGCTTTTACTAATGAGTAGGTTTACATTAATCTCCTCCTTTCGTTTTGGGTTTTTCATATTCTATCTCAAGCTTTAATTTTGCGCTTTTGAGTTAACATTGATCTCTTTCTTACATATTTAGGTTTTCTTTTTTTTCCATTCTGCAAAGGTCTTTTTTTCAAAACAAGTGTCAGGTGAAAGTACAGCTGAAGTGAATTTAATAATATATGGTCATTATTCACCCGTGGATATTGTATTTGTCTTACCAATGTATTTTGTTTTTTCATTCATTATTTCTAATCTATAGATTTGGTAGGGTTGATGAATGGAAGTTTAATTTCTTTTTAAAAAAAGGGCAATAACCAAATCTCGTAGAAAAGGTGTAAAAGGTGAGTGGGAAGTTGTGTCGATATTTTATTCTTTCTGCGACAGTGGAATTTTTTGAACGTTCGATTAATTATCATTCGAAAAAAAATCGAAAAACTGAAAATAAATGGGTCATTTTGAGACAATATTTTTTTTCTTTATGATCACTTCAATCTTCTGCCAACAAAAAAAAAAAAAAAATAGAGAAGACAGTTGTCAATATAATTCTTTGGATGATTAAGGTCACAAAAATTCTATCTAAAACATTTGTAGAATACAAATTACGGAAGTATTCTGCAGAAGACTTCCTCTTTTCTCTTTTTTTGGAACAAAACAGTTGAAAATGGGATACAGTACGTATTATATTATGATACGTAATAGACTTGTTTATAGAAACTAAAGAGTTAAAAAGAGGACATACATAGTAAGCAAATACAATGTTCAAAAGTACATCAAGTAGTATATATAGTACGATGTAGTACAAAAAGTACATGACATATTGTATGGAATATTAGCGTTATCAATTCTAATTCTGTTCCAATTGACTTGTTTGTGAACAGTTTTTAGGATAAACCTTAAGAAGAACCAATCAGTGTTATAATATTATTTTGTGGTTTGAGGACAAAATATAGCCTGTATTAGTATTATTGAGGGTAGAAACAATTTACACTAAAATTGTATTTTGATTTTCTGATGTAACCTTCCGTCTTGTATTTTTGTTTTTTTATAGGTGGCTTTTTCAAAATGCTTCATTCAGTAACAAAATGAAATAAATAATGGGAAATTAAATGCATAATAACCTCTATCACGACCTCTACCGTGTCTCGAAGATGAAAACAATATCTTTCTCTCTTTCTCTCCCTGCCCTTCCTCCATTGCCTTTTCTCTGTCCCACTCCCCCTCCCCCTCCCCCTCCCCCTCTCCCTCCTCTCTCTACTGAATGTCAAGGAAAAAGTCGGTAAACATCGCTACAAATTTAAAGATGAGTGTTGCCTTTTTTTCTTTTTTGGAGCGTTTGGCTCTCGAACCTCCCTTCTCTCTCCCTCACCCTCTTAACTCTCCATTGTCCTCTCCTCTTATCTTTTTTTTTTTATCTTTCTTTTTTTCTGGGCAGAAAGAAAGTTCAACAGCGTTTGGCTCTCTACCACGGAGTGAGAGCCCTTTATTTACCATTTTCCAGCGACGCCGAAACCACCTTCACTCACGCCCTGGAATTGTTGAAGGTGAAGTCTCCCTCTCCCTCTCACGCTGCCACTCCCGCGCGCTCGCCCTCTTTCCCTCCCTCTCCCTCTCCCTCTCCCGCTCTCTCTTCTGCTCCCTCTCCCTCTCCCGCTCCCTCTCCCGCTACCACTCCGGCGCCCTCTCCGCCCTCCCTCTCCCTCTCCCTCTCCTATTTGTTTATTTTCGTTTATCTTTTCTTTATTCAGAGCTCAACAGCTTTGACCAATAGTGTACATAAGTTAGAGGGAGAGGGAGGGGGAGGGGGAGAGGGGAGAGAGAGAGATAAATGCGAATATGAAAGAGAGGGAGAGCGACAGCGTTTGTGTTTTCTGGTTTTGGGTGTTTTTTGGGTTTGCGACAAATGCAGGAAAGAAAATGGAGGGAGAGGAGGTAAATGAAAGAAAATAATACATAATTGAGAGAGAAGAGAGACTTTATACGGTTTTTTAGGTTTTTTTGGGTGTTTTTTTCAGGTAAGGGGAATGGTGAAGGAGGGAGAGGAGGTAGCTTTGGTTCAAAGTGGAAGACAACCGATTTGGCGATCGGAATCGACGCACCATATTCAAGTCCGTACTGTTCGTCCTTGAGAAAAAACGTTTTGAAGTGTTTTAAAACGTGTTTAAAATGTTTAAAACATGTTTTAAACGTTTGAAACCTTTGAAACATCTGTAGAATGTTTGGAGTGTTTGGAATGTTGGAAACATGTTTTTAATGTTTGCAACATTTTTGTTTTAGATGTTTAAAAACATGTTTGAATGTTTTGGAAACGTCTGAAATGTTTCAAAACCATGTTTAACTGTTCAGGTGGTTTTTAAAACATTAAGCATTGAAATGTTTTAAAAATTGTTCGAAATGTTCGACGTTTTTCATTCAAAAAATTGAGAAATGTGTTTTATATGTTTTCAAAAATGTTTGAAATGTTTGACATGCATCAATATAAAATATTTGAGAAATTTTTCAAATATTTTGGTGTAAACTGTTCAAAAAATTCCGTAAAAATATTTCAATTGTTGGAAGTGTTTCGACTAAAAAATGTTTCAAAAATTTCTGAAATATTTTGTAAAAATGTTCCGAAAATGTTCCAACATCCTTGGAATATTTGAAAATGTTTGCGAGATTTTTTCATATCTTTTACAAAAAAAGGAATGTAGAAAGTTTTTTTTTTTCTGGTCAGGTTTTGTAGGAAAAGTGGAGTATCAGAGTTTATTTTTAGAGGAAAAAATATAAGTATTTCGAAAAATCTCTCTTTTTTATTTTGAAAAGTTCTTAAAAAAAAATCGACACTGACGAAGTTTTTGTTTTTTTTATTCCAGTATTTGGGAAAAAGATGAAATTGTAGTTTTATTGTGTGAGATTGCGAGGAAAAAGATTGGAAAAAGAGGGAAGGTAGTTATTGGAAGAAACAAATGATGGGTGAAGAGAGTGAAAAGAGGGAAGGATTTTCAAACAATACCCCATTATGTTCCTATTGATTAAAAATTTTCCAGTAAATTGATTTTTCTTTTGTTTTTTGGGATACAAAATGTCCTCATTTATTCGGTTTTTTACATGAATATGGTCGTTAATCGGTTTTTTTGTATTTTCAAATTCTTTCTCTGGCTCTGAATTTTGTGTTGTCCTTAGGATTGTGTTTACTGTAATTAGGAAAAGAAAAAAGGGGAGGGATAAAGGGAGTCCTCCCTCCCCTCCCTCCCTCTCCCTTCCTTCCTCCCTCCCTCCCTCTGTTGTTTATTTAGTGAGTCGGTCAATTTTTGCCGTTTCTTGGTGATTAATGTACGTCTATCATGGCATTTTCCACGTCTCATGATGCACTTCTAGATCCAATACTCAGTCAACCTTGTCTTAAATGTAGTGTTGTATATCAGGAAAAAATTTATCGTGATAATTTTCATATTCGATAAATTGAATATTGAATGGTCAGAGAACCCGATATATCGCCCAGGGACCAACGAAAATTGTCGCGACATAATTGGCGGGAGGTATGGGTTTGTACAGCTGTAATACAGAAGTAATGTATGGAAAATAGTAAGAAAGATTCCTTCCCCCGGGGGGTGGGGTGGGGTGGTGTGGGGGGTTGTTGCTTAATGACATTTTTTTGGAAACCGATATGGAGGTATTGCGATAGTTATCAAACCGATAATTTATTGAGATATACATAACAACCATATTAGCCTTCTTCATACACCACCATATATTGATTATCTCTAGGTCAAAAAAACATCTAAAAATCGGGCAAGAGGCTCTCAACACACATCACTACCAATGTTTGGTCAGATATTCATTCCGGGCGACTAGTAGTACTTTTCTGTACAATATCAATTTTATGCTTTTGTACAAAATTGTTTAGTGACGCTTATTCAGTCTCATGTACTTAAACGCTAGGTCATTTACTTAAAAAAAGTTATAATTTGATATATTATTCCATCACCGGTGCGATAACCCAACCGACGCACCGATGGAAGACTCTCACCAAGAGTCGCCAAAAATTGACTAAGAACTAAAGATCACTTAACTCGTATCAGATGGACAAATTAAAGGATACAGCCAAGTAGAAGAGGCTCCCAAACTTGGCTAAGTACCTAAGCCCACGAGTTAAACTGAAGGGGCTCACAACACGAGGCTAACTCGCACAATGAGGCCTCAAAAATTTGGCTAGGTGTCGAGGGCCACGGACTCCCACCAAGAGGAGTCGTCGCACTACGTGACGGACTTGCACAAGGAGGACTTGCACAAGAGAGCCTCGAAAATTTGGCTAAGTACCGGAGGCCACGGACTCGCTCCAGTAGAAGGACTCGCATTACTAGCAGTATGTTTTGACAAAATCTCTAACTCCATTAGGCGGTGTGCCAATACCCGTACAGATACGTTTACTAGCCGTAATGTTTTGACAAATTCTCCATCAAGGTCGTGCCAATAAAATTCTCTACCTCTTGATTACGTGTTTTTTTCTGGTTTACACCAGGTAGGATTGTGTTCGAACTTTGAAAATCGTCAACAATTTTAAACGCAAAATGTGAATGAAAACATCCGTATGAGCAGACAAATTTAAAATTTGTAAACGGTTATTAAAATGTCATGTTTGTGCGTGCTTAAAGTAACATCGTGCTTAAACTATCATTGTACGACATGTGTTGTAATGTTTTAGAACCCAAAAACCCTTCCACCAACGTCAATGGATGGTCGAAGAAACGTGAGAAAATATCCTCCGAACAAGATTTACCGTGGATTTGCATACATGGTGAAGGTGCATAGCCTAAACCATGTGTAAGTTTGTCCATCGTGGAACGTAGTTTACTATTTTTAAATGTGCTAATTGTACACGCTCCATTTGTGGCTAATGTCCTCTTTGAGGATGGCAGTCAAAAACTGGTTGGGTAGAGAGATTACGTTGCGAAAGCGAAAAAGAAAGACATCCGGTGGTCAATGGCCAAGAAGCTTGGAGAATATCGATAGACATCTAGTAAATATGTTTTATAATATAGGTACGAAATGGTACGAAAACGTATGGTGTCACAACCCCACCTTTTGGCTAATGGAGGTTCACCCTTGGTCTCTTGATTCATGTTGATGTGTGTGAACCAATGCGTACTCGGATTTTGGGTGGATCTTTGAATTTTGTCACAATTATCGATCACCAGTAACCTACCCAATTCTCTCATCAGTAAACTATTTGTCACAAATTTGACGTCTTTGCTCGTTTTCAAGTTCCAAAGAATTAATTGAAAACCTCCACCAAAAATGCATCAAAATCCTTCCCAACGATGATGACATTGAATCCCTCTCTAAACATTTCTCCGCGTGCGTTGCTCAATACGACATCACACATCAACTGAGCACCCCGTACACTCCTCAACAAAACGGAGATGTAGAAAGGAACAACCAAACATTAGTAGAAATGGCCATTTTTATGCTTCATTTTTGTCAATCTACCTTAAACATTTAGGGTTAGAGACGTAGTCACCGCTAAATATCTCAAAATATTGTCACACTAGTGTTCTTCTAACACCACTCGCATGGAGCATCATCTGTCGCCAGATGTTCTTCGCCACCATATTTTCGGGTGTAAAAATTGGTACAAACACCCATTGCAGATTGGCGTGAAGTAGAGTGATAGTGCACTTCGCGACACCTTTGTCGGGTATGCTCTAAAGCATGTTGTGTAATATTTGTAGTTTAAAATCGTATTATCACCACATAAGAAGGAAAAGCAAGGCGAAAGAAAATAAACACCCAGAAAAAATGCACGCAAAACAAAGAAACTCAAAGAAGCAACAACCACTAAAGTCAGGACACAACAATATGCTTAAACTAACATAACCTGGCGAAACCTCCACATAAACAAAGAACTACAAAAACCAACCTTGTAAAACCCTCCAGCCCGAGGGAGCACACCGAGGGAGTTTTGGGACACGCCTATAATCGATAATTGGAATAGTTGATAAAAAAAGAATAAAAGTTTGCACTCGTTGTAAATCAACAGTTAATATTGACGACAAGAAGAAGTAAGGATCGGAGTTGGAGGAGTATTAGGTCCCGTCACTCCAACGAGAGCCCGCCAGAAGTACAAAGAAACACTTCCAAAGTAGCACACAAACAACTCATTGTCTCGATCAACATCATAATAAATTCACCCAAAGGATCTCAGTGTACGAAATCACGCTCTATCTTCCTAGATGCTTTATGAGCAACCCACTCCAACATGCCGAACCGCTTGACCGAAGACTCTATCCGAGGAAGGGTTCGGTAAAACAATGCCACCAAATGTACAACTTGCACCATCAAGTAATGCAGTATCAATTCAAGGAAAAAAAAATGTGAAACCTCACGACGAATAGAATATCCCCCCTCCAAAGTGTTGTTCGCAATAGTCTTACGAATTGTGATGTGCTCTTGAATTCATCCCCCCCCCATGAAAGTAACGACGCAAATGAATGACATCTGGCGCAAAGATAGGCTCGAACGGGCAAATAAGAAAGCAAAGTAAAAGTGAATGAGGGATGCTAAGTCGGAAACTGATGTAGGATGGATAAAATAGATGTAGGTAATAGCCAAGCTCTAGAACGAAGTCCACCATAAGAGAGAAGGCATGCACATAAAGAATCAAAGCAAAGCCACTCGAGAAGCTTAATTTTAATGGCGGCAACAACAAGATCAGAAATCGGTGGAAATAATTTGTATATCCAATAAACAAAGAGGAGGAATATAACATGACGCCTCTAAAATGAACCGTTGGAAGTCGAACACATCGTCTAACACGCTAAGAACAATGAAGCAAGAACAGGAATGTCCCAAACAAAAAAATGAGAGGCAAGACTAGAGGCAATTATCCACCAACTTCCCAAATAGCTAGCGTCCACGTGCCGTGGATAGTAAACCCAATCACCCCACAAGGATAAGAGGTATGCCTGAATACATGCTATAGGCTTAGAATCGCGATCAAATGCCCCACAACCTAACAAAATGTGAAAGACATCCATGAGGCAATTGTCAAAGGCGGAAAGAGATGAGACAAATGACGGGGTGGGAGAGGAAGCCCGAACAAGGTATGAGGGACGGTGAGGTAAATACGTTGACAACTAAGCAAAGGTCACTTGGGGATCACAAAGGTTTGAAAGTTCGTCCACGTGGGACAAATGAATTTGAACAGTAAAATAAATAAATTTGGTCAAGAACCTATCCGAACCAATACAAGAATACCATCGGATGGAGGAGTTTGAAAACTAGGAGAGGGAGTAAAAGAATGAAGAACACCAAAAGGTGACCAAATAACACACTTCGAGAATCAAACAAAACACTAGAGTTTTGCCAAACGATCCCTAAAAACTTTATGGGTCAACACGACTTCTCTATATGGCCAATAATTTGTGTATTGTCTACAACAAAAAGGAATAGGGAAAAAAAGAAAGCGATAGCTGAAGTGCGGAGCTCCCGGTAGTGAGGAAGGATAAAAAAAGGTCCCCTAAGAGGGTCGCCTTGCCGAGTGCTGGTCAAAGAGGAACGTGGAACCAAATCACTCTGACCTGAGAAGGAGAGCTCGTTGGTGTAAGAACAAAAGGCTCGCACAAAGGCAAACACGTGGACAATCGAGGAAAGGGCAACCATAAGCTGCGTAAAAATGTCATTCCAATCTACCTTATGAAAGGTGTTGGAAACATTAACTTGGAGGATAAACAATCTGGATGGACATCTAATAATGTTTGAATATTGTCGACCACATTCTTGTAACACCTCAGAGTTGCCACTCCAAAATAATGAGGGGACAAATAATCATTAAATGCGGGTAAAATTTTGATAGAAATGACACGGGCCACCTATCGGTATAAGCCTCTCCCACACAAAGAGGGTGGATCCTCCCATTGGGTTTGATGGTGACAACGAAAAGGCGAGATGCCGCGAGAAAATCACAAATCCGCATGGGGGTGAGTTCCACCAACAATAAAGGATTATAATCGAAGGACATATCACAACCCCGAGCCCATGATTTAGAGGGTAAAACATCACGAAATAACTTGTAGACAATGCCCAATAGACTTCATGTTGAAAGACGAGGGGAGTCGATAAGAGCCTTTATAAAGGCATCTCGTCCAAAAAAATACACTCCAAAGCCCCAAAAGTGTGGGTAGAAGTGGATAAAGGATTGGGTGTCGGTGGATGAAGTGCTTAAATGACCTTGACTTTTGTAGAAAAGAAAAGAAAAGTCTTTATTACATAATGTGCGATGGAAAAACCATCAAAGTACAAAGGGGGTAAAAAAAAGAAAATTGAGCATTTAAATATTACAAGAGTCAGTAGCTACGAAAAAAAAACAAAACAAAACAAGCAAATGAGGAAAAACAAAAGCAACTAGGCTAACTAACAAGACTAAACAAAAAACCAAAGATGGCTAGACAAAAAAGAAAAAACCCACTCTACATGATGCCCCACAACCCAACAAACTAAATTCCACACCCCCTAAGATCATGGATGTGGACTGGATCTCGTGGAGGAAGGTCTGGGAGGCCTCGCCTATCATCCGCCACCGTGCTTCGATGCAGAAGGGCCCCCACCGCTCGATCTCCATGAGGAGCCGACAGTAATCGTACGGATAGGCCTTTTCTCTATCATGCGCCGACAGTAATCGTACGGACAGACCTCTTCACTATCATGCGCCGACAGCAATCCTACGGATACGTTTACTGGCAGTAATATTTTGTTCACTTCTCCATGAGGTCGTGTGAGCGAGGAATCTATCGCGTAAATTTTTTCTTTCGATTGGAATATTGGATGCACGTAGGTTCCTGTTTTTATGGCGAAATAGTCAAATATTACAAAAGCACAATATCTGAACGCGTATCCGTACAGACAGCCGCAAAATTCAAGTACGTGAATGTACAATTTGTACGTTCGTGTTTTGTCATTATTGTCGTTGTTTTGTCGTTTGTGTTTCGTAGTGGTGCCGCAAATTTCGGATGTCGACGGATGGTGGAGGAGGCGTCACGGCACATTCTTCGAAAAATATTTTTTGGTGGTTTTTGTTTGATTTGATTCCCGCCTGTCCGAAGGCGCGTGGCGTATGCCACATGTAAGGTTACCATCTCTCATATATCTTCACCTTTCCACATGTAATATATTTATACGTCCACTGTCTAGCTAAGCTAGTCTCCTCTTTGAGGAGACTACACCGTGTATCGCTATTAGTGTTTATGTTTTTAAGACACTTAAAACATCTTTTCTCCGTACACAATTGTCCAATTTTCAATTTGAGACCGCCAATCGGAAGCTGAGAATGCTAATTTTTCAATCGCAACACTCAATCACAACTAATTTTTCAATCGCAACTAATTTTGGCGTTAGAGGGGGGGAGCATTCGTGCCGTCTTGTGCATTCGAAGCGGTTGGAACGATCTTGGGACACGCTTTTACATATCGCGTTAAACCCGCACCTTGAGCGTAAGGCTTCCCACAGCCCGGACAAGGGATCCGAGATGTAGGGGTGCTAGAGGAAGGGTGGACAGGGGAAGGGGAATGATGAGAAGAATGGGCTGAATGAGGGGTTGTAGAAATATGGACCTGAGAGGGAGTTATGATGTTTGTGTGAGGGGGATGGGACGACAAAATTGGTACATGGGGGAAACCTATGGGTGGGTTGGTTAGAGGAGGGGTAGAAGGGCTCTCCGATGGGGGCGGAGGAAGAGGACGGTCGGAAATGAGGGTCAAAGACAAGTCTTGAGATTGCTCTCGCCGATGAGGAGGGCGATACCGCGGTGTAGGGAAAGGTAGGGTATGGTGCTCTCCAGATTCGGACGAGGGCACAGGAACAAGGGGATCGTTTGGGTGAAAGGGTTGGGGTGAGGGTGTGGAGGTGGGTGGTGGAGGAGGCGGTTCAAGAGGGTGGGACAACCCTGAGGAGATGGTCCGTACACGCGGATGCGTTGGAGAGGATGGGGAAGGAGAGCGAGACGCTCTTCGTTTATGACATGCCATAAGAATTGTAGAGTAACTTGTCGAATGTCCGCAAATAAATGGGGCCCACAAAGGTCTCGTCCAACCGCGCAAGACGAAAGGGGGAGCAAGTGAACAAAAACCCGAAACCGTGAATTGAAAGCCCCGCACCAATGAACAGTACCCGCTTCTCGATATATGTTTGGGTGGTTTTTTTTTTTTTTTTTTTCGGTGGTTTTTTTTTTTTTTTTTAATTTTTATTTTGTTTCTTTCGCCAACCAGTCTCCCACGGGATGATTTGTTGCTACCCTAACCTACTGCAGGGTGGAACGCTCACCGAATTTCGTGTGCCACCCGAGGTGTGGACGGTTGAGCACGGCCACCAAGGTATTCAGGTGTCACTCACCCGAAAGGGTCCGGGCATCCACGAACGACAACGTAATTTTCAAACCAGGTCCCAGGTCCTTAGGTCCTCTTCCCTGTGTCCTCTTCCCTGTGTGCAGTAAGGTCAAAATCCCATTGGCCGACCAATATGACGCGAAATTGGGCGGCAAAGATGGTAGGCGATCGCCACAGAAGGAAAAAATGAAATCGTTCGAAAGTGGTAGAGCCGATTATGGAAGAACGGCGGAACGGATGGATCTAATTTGCCGTCTATTATAAAGGGTTCTGAATATATATATTTTTTGAGAAACTGCACGCCAAATTTGGCGCCGGATACACGAAAAATACGAAAAGAATGATAGAAATCCTTAGTGGGAAGCCATGGCCGAAGCTTGTAAAAATTCATCGGCGAAAAAGCACGAGCTGATTTAAACGGAGGATGGCAAGAAGTGCAGAAATCCGGATGGTGGAGTAAATGATCGCCAAATTGAGTGGCAAAGGTGGGAGGAGATTGTCACGAAAAGAAAAAAGGAAATCGGCTGAAACTAGCAGAGTCTATTATGGGAAAACGAGATAATGGATGGAGTTGATTTTACCATTAATACAAAGAATTTGAAAAAATCTTTCGTTAGAGTGCTTGCACGCCGAATTTGGCGCCGGATACACGGATAAAAAGGCGAAAAACCCTAGCAGGGAGCCATGGCCGAAGCTTCTAGAAGGAGAATATATATATATATATATATATATTTTTTTTTAGTGAAGATTTGACGGTCAATTAATAAAGGGAATTGATCATGGCAATGACTGTTTTGGTTGCGCACAGTCACGTCATTTTGTCAGAAACTGTACGTTTGAAGTACACATTGGTACAAGTAAAGTACCATTGAGTCTAAATTTGACGGTCAATCGGTTGGACAGCTTAGACGTTCAAAACATTGTTTCAACCGCTTAAATTTTTGCCCCGCTTGCGAAGGTCGACCGTCATAATAAAAGTAGCAATTCACACGGCCGACGAGCGTTTATGGTAACAAAACTGCGGCAGCCACACGTAAATAAAAGTGTTGCAGACACTCACTTTTTTTCGTTACGTGAGCTCCACGGTGAAAGTACGTTGGATATTAACTTAGCCGCAAAATTTAAACTTAGTACCAAACAAAATAAACTTTGTACACTATAATAAAACGACTCGGCGTAAAAATATCAATTGAAATTAAATGAGAAAAATGCGCGTTGTCACGCGCGACGAAATCCAGCCACACTATCTACGAATCAACATTCTTACATTGACAACGAAATTTCGTTTCGTGCGTTTTCAGATTTCCGTACAGGACTTACAGTAATGTACTTCAGTTTAAAGAGGTTTCGTTTCAATTTGCGCCTAAATTCAATGTAATGCTTATACCATAGTTGTAAAGTAGATGAAAGAGGCCCATACAATATGCCTATTGTAGGCAAAAAATACAATATACCCTTAAGAGAGCGACTTTTTATTTAAAGCGTCAGATTTGGACGATCTGATGGTCGTTGATGAAAGTAACGATCTAAGAAGATCACATGAAAAGCCCATAACACAACTTACGATAGGACTATCGTCGGATTCGGACGATCAGACGGTCGCTGATGAAAGTAACGATCTAAGCAAATCACATGGAAAGCCCCTAACACAACTTACGCTAAAGGCGGCCTACAAAAGGCCTACCAAAAAACGCTTACTTTTAAACTATGGCTTATACGACTAAATTTCAGTTTTGCGGCTAAGTTAATATCCAACGTGCTTTCACCGTGGAGCTCACATAACGACAAAAAGTGACTGTCTGCAACACTTTTATTTACGTGTGGTTGCCGCAGTTTTGTTGCCGTAAACGTTCGCCAGCTGTGTGAATTGCTAATTTTATTATGACGGTCGACGTTCGCAAGCGCGGCAAAAGTTTAAGGGGTTGAAACAATATTTTGAAAGTCAAAGTTGTTCAACCGATTGACCGTCAAATTTAGACTCAGCGGTACTTTATTTGTACCAATGTGTACTTCAAACGTACAATTTTTTACAAAATGACGTAGGTGACTGTGCGCAACCAAAACAGTCACTGCCATGATCAATTCCCTTAATAAATTGACAAGCTATGAGTTGCAAAAGAAATGTAATCAACCGCGTCGGTATTGTGAACGTCGCGCTTATGAACGTCGACCGTCATTAGAAAGCAAACATCGACACGGCCGACTAAAGTGTTACGGTAACAAAACTGTGACGACCACATGTAAATAAAAGTTTTGCGCACGACAAAGTTGGGGAATTTGAAAACGGCGCGAACGCTTGCAGCTGGCAGTATTATTTTAATCGTTAAGTGTG
>JBBHKE010002613.1:38390-109691 GCA_037447655.1 Zygnema cylindricum | reverse complement strand
AGAGAGAGAGAGAGAGAGAGAGAGAGATTATTCTTTGCTATCAAATTAGTTGGACGCAATCTGTGTTGACTTTTGTCGTGACCTCGTTATTGGCTGTCGGAGGCGAAAACTTAACATGTGTAAGGTCCACTTCATGTGGATGATTGCTTCATTTAATTTCTGCTTCATGTAGCTCAGTCTGGATTCAAGTAAAGACTGACACTCGAGGGAGGATTTACACTGAGGTAACCGAAGGGGACGAACGTCTACAGGTATTGAAGGTTCTTTCGGAGATAGGGGAAATGGACATGTTGTAGTTAATGTGTCCGGGAGCACAACACCATGCCATGCAGAAAAGTGGCATTGTTCTCCTGTCGAACGTCTGGTTTTCAACTGGAAGCTCATACCTGCACACACGCAGACTTTGGTGTATAAGTAGACCGTGAATCGCTAATAGCGTTGAGAAATAACTAGTATGAGGAATGTTTTAGTATGACTTAAGCATTCCATTTCTGGTTCAAATAACGTGGGTGATTGTGGACCAGTATTTAAGGAGATTATAATTAGGATTTACTAACAGTATTCTTTGCTCAGAGGGCTAAAACTCGGGATCAAATCAGTGATATATAGGCTGATACTAGAAACCGCATAGAGAAAAACATGACAGCTGGCACAACAGCTTTAAAAAGAGGTAGTTAGGTCCAAACAACTGTTCCTTTGCGATTAAAATTTGTTCCTTAAATTAGCGTAAAAACACCAAGACCGGGGTTCCTTAAGAATTTACATGCAAAAAGCGTCCTTGGAGTTTGTCAAGTGTAAGACTCGAGTATGATTGAGCCGACCGAGCGTTCGCCACACTTCAACATTTGTGGCATTCGCCGGTAGAAGCACTCCAGCAGCCACAGATTGGTCCGGAAAACCCACGATACCAACAACCGACCTGCACATCACATTTTTCACTTTGATTGGTTAAACATCTTGACTCTGGTTGATTAAACCTTTTCATTTTGGTTGATTGAACATTTTCATTTCGGTTGGTTAGAACTCTTCGCTAATTTTATTTATGGTTAGAACTCTTCGCTAATTTAATTTAACTTCTTCATTTTGATTGGGTAACGTCTTCAATTCGGTCGGTTAAAGAATTTTATTTTGGTTAATTAAACATTAAGATGGCCAATAGACTCAAACTGACATATCACCACTAACGAGAATTCAATAGGGGAACCTATGGAATCACAAAAGACATCAAGTTTGTCTAGAGATTTCGTACAAAACTGCCTCCTCGCCATAAAAGGAAAATACTGTTTGCTTGTCACCAAACGATTGTAGGGAGACACATTCATTCCAACAGTTCAAAATCATACTCAAAAACTACACTACCCACATTTTTGCATTACCTTGATGATAAAATTTCAGGCGATACACGTGGGTTTTCCAAAAAAGTGCTCTCTCGAAATCGAATTTTTCCCGCTTGATGACCCCAGACTCCGGGATTGATAAAATGGTCAGGAGGACATATAAAAGGGGGATCGAAATCCCCTCCAGGTGCCCGGCAAGGTGCTGTGAGAGTGTCCCACCACCTGCAAAAAATCCATAAGTTAAAGTTATTGTAGGACAGTTAGAGAACCAAGACTTTGAAACATAAATACAGAAGATACTCTATACAGACACTTTTTTCTCTGGAGAGTCGATCTTTGGTGCGTGTCAACTAACTATCGGTCTAATATCGCAATGACCGCGATCAAACGATGATAACAACATGATGCAGTGAATAAAAATAAACGTTTGAAATGTGGTTTGTCTAAGAAAATTACATACTTTGTATGAAAAGTGTGGATAAAAAGCACTATCTGCCTATAGAGATTTAACAACATTTTGGTAAATATACTTACATGTGAGACACATTAGCTACTTGTATGAAACGTAAATATACTACACATTCCATCGCTATTAGAGTTAATAACTCAAACAAAAAATTGTTGATTACACTAATGTGGCACACCATTTGGCGTAAGATTAGGGTTTTTGACACTAAGCCTCCCTTTATACGAATTATTCAGTCACACTGATAGCGATGCAAGGTGATGCACAGAAAATTCATCCATGGAACATAATTGTAAAGAATCATACAATCCAATATCCTGGTGACCGCCACCAATACGTCAATATCACGATTAATCCATCATCACACAAGTAAACGCTCTCAATATCCCTCAATTATAAAAAAGAAGGGAACACGGATGATTTACCTGTCACAGAAGCAAGTGACTTTCGGAAGGATGAGAAAACGCCCCAAAATCTCAGCTATCGCAAAAGCATTACGGGTTGCTTCCTGAAGATCCATTGTACACAGTAGTTCCATGGAGTCAGTCTCCCGTTATCCTTTCCACTCTACCTCACATTCATTTATCCATTCATTGAATTTCAGTAAGATCCATTCTTCAACAGCAAAAAAGGAAAACATTAAAAAAAACCAAAAGCAAAGATCTCCCTGCACACTCTGAAATCCCTACAACATCAAGTCCACTTATTAAAGCACAAGTGCAGACTACGGCAGATGGGTTTAACCGATTAACGGAAGGCATTTGTGACATTAAGGGATTCCATCAACTGCTTACATAGTAGTACTTTATGGCCGCGGCGTGACGCTCGATGCCAACTGGCTGATCATAAACCCACTCTGGAAGAGAGATATCAAATGAGAGAAAGTTGCCTTCTGTATAAAAACTGCATGCCACGTTGACAAAGAGAAGAATGCAAACAACTCAGTCTGATTTTTCAGAGAAAAAAACGGCGAGCAGGAATCGACAGCCCACAACTATATTGGAGGCAAACCAAATGGATCCTCTCTACAAACGACAAGTGTCATAGACTAGCCGAGTCACTCGCAGAACCCATTTCCCAAAATCAGCACCACAGCAACCAGTTGTTAGAAAACCCAAAACCAAAGGTCAGATGAGATGCAATCCCTAACCTGTCAGGGTCCAGCAACCAAAGACCGTGCTCACGAAACCTCATAATTTTGCCAGGCGAGTAGTGAAACTGGAACGTATTATGAACCACGTAGGGCTTAATACCCATTCTCTGCTGAATCTGTTGAACAAAGAACATGTGTCCGTTGGAAAACTCCGCCGGAGGCAGAATGCCCAATCGCAATCGTTTCCCATAGGTCCAAAAAATTCGGTTGTGTCGAGCGGATCCATCCGTAGGATCAATCACCTGTACAGTCCTCTTCATTGGATAAAACGGAAACGCTCAGTATACGGACTACACCGTGAACCACTATTAGAGTAAAGTAAATCTTCGATAGGGTTTAAATTGGTGTTATTCATTATAATTCAGCTCCGAAGCCGTGAGGAAAAAACAATTAATTCGACGCTATTTTGTGGTCAGATGACAAACAAAACAGGGACCAAGTTAATGTTATTAACGCTACTGAAGCGAAACTGAACTGTGACAGTTCGACAAGTAAATATACTTAACCAGAACAAGTTAGGCAATGAAGTAAGACAGTAGGTCTCCCTGTTTTCCGTTTTACAACCACAAAAATGTAAAATATTACGCACAGATTTTTTATCCCAACTTTATATGTCTAGTTGAAATAGTTTCAGTAGACTCTATCTTCTCTTCAGAAACAAAATGTGTGTTTACTATGAAATTAACGATGCATTCACATTTTTCAGACGACAATTATTGCTTAAGCTAAAGAAACAGGAAGTCAACCCTGTTGTGGTACCAATCCTTATCCGTTTGGTTATGATAAACGATAAACATGGGGAAAATGTGGCAAGGAAGGAGAAGCAGCAATGACATTTTTAAAGGGAGTTACAAACACTATTTGCCACTTTCTTAATTTCCAATGGCAGGGAAAAGAAACATGCCTTAATTGGAAACATGTTTATGCGCATAAGTTGATTTAGAGCATGCTGGTCCCCCCAGATTCGGTCCCATCCTTGACTCTTGCCTCGAGTTCTGTACCCCAAAGTGAAGAATTCATCCAGGGAAAAAAGTATCCCATCATAACTGGATACAAATCCCTGAAAAAGGAGCAAGATCATTTCTTTCGGAAACATTGAAGTCCAATGACCATCGTCCGGACACATCTCTGACATATACAAGAAATGAGACAAGGAAAAGAGCAAAGAAAAAACGCACCGCATCACATCATGCCAATCCATGCAAAACTGTAAAGTTTGATTGGTTGCCCGCAGAAAAAGAACACCCGTATTAAAGGCGTGCTCATATGCATTTCCAAAAATCTCACGGGCCCGGGGAGTAGCGAAGCGAAACCATCCCTGGATGTCATGATTCTTGAGGGCAAAAGGGTTGGCTTTCATACTGTGACACCCGTCACCATGGCATCCACTCGATGGTCAGTAAGAAGAAAGACCACAAAACCAAGAAAAACCGAAGCTTACTTCCTCACTTGCCTGAGCATTACTTATCTTGCAAATGGCAACTTCCAAAGCAAAGTCACACAATGCTGCAAACTAAGTGAGGTGCAGCGCATTCTTCTGCCAACCCTAACATGCGCAGAAAAAAATACTCTTGTCAAGTTCGAAGCGAAAATATTTCCCACATTGTAAACTATTCTTAGGGTTTTTGCTCACTTCAGTTGTTGCTGAATTGACAAAAAGAACCTGAGAACCTCTTGCCACCCTGAGGCTTACCTGGCGACATCATTGGTATGGGATACTGAGTCGGTGGTCACGAGAATATCCGTAGCCCCCATTTCACTCGAAGGTTTCAAGAAATCGGTGGGATCCCGAAGCCAAGCCACATCTGTGTCGCTCATGAGCACATCCCATCCTTTCTCCACAATACTCAAAATAAACGCAGTCTTCAAACTGCCCATGTGTTTGAATGCCTCGGGATCGGTTCTAAAATCTTTTTTTGAAACCTTGTCGTTCAGAAGAATGCATGCGACCCCGTGGTCCTTCGCCACCTGCATTCATTCCCAACATAAAATCTCCTCTCAAAACCCTCGTTTAATTCGCAAACAATCCATTGCACCCCTTTGACACATGTCAAATTACCAAAAATCCACTCGCAGAAACAGTGGAATGTCAGCAGCAGCCTCCTAACTGTCCAATTTCTTCCAGAACCAGAAGATTTTGCCTGCTACAAACCGGCTAGAATGCCATGAGATTCCACTGATCAAAAACTGACCTTGTCAAAAACTATTAAAAGTTCATAGCTGCCCTTCTGACCGTCCAAACCTAACCTTCTGACCGACCAGTACCGACCTTTAAAACGTCCACATCGAGCGAAGCAATGAGCACATTGGTGATGCCCGAGCGCAGTACATGCGCCAGCCAGTTAAGGAGCATGTCTTGGAAGGCGCTATTCGCAATGGTCGCCACCACCGGCTTCGTGGAATCCATGGCTCCCAGGAGCTTCTCAAGCTCCATCGGGTCCACCATCCTCCGCCTCACTAAAGGATCCGCCTCGAAACTCGACCCTGCCGGACTCACAGCCGTCGAAGCATTGACGGCCGTCGAGCTGCCGCCTGTTGAAAGGACGGTAGCTGAGCTGTCGGACGAGGAGCTTACGGTTAGTGAAGGCCTCGGACGCGTGACATGGAGAGGAAGAGAGCGGCTTTTAGGAAGCCAGGGTTTGCTCAGCTTCGTGCCATTGTTGTTAGCAAATGATACGGCGAAAGTTGGCAGATAGGAATCTGCCGAGCGAGTTGACAGAGGGGAGCGCATAGAGAAGCCAGCGAAGCAGCCGGCAGCCATGGCGATTGCGAGAGTGGCAGCCAGAAGGCCACGTTGTCGTATGAAGAAGCCATGGCGTTTGAATGTGTTTTGCTTGACACGTAAGAGGCGGGATGGAGGATCGATGACAGAAGTCATGGCTTCGTCGACGTTTGTTTGGAGGAAGGAAGCGCCATGCCTTCGATTGGAAGGCCATGGCAGAAGGCAGGAAGCGGCTTGCAGGTTGCAGCAGAGGCAGGGCGATTCCGACAGATCCGGCGCGGTAGGCTCATCGCCGTCGCAGGTTAAACCACGGGGAGGCGCATCTGGGAATGTCCATAAAATCTACGTGGCGGTTCGGCAGTCGTGCGAAGAGTATTGAGAGGTCAGAACAGAGGTTCGGTCGAATCCGTGAAACTGTGAAACTGTGAAAGTGACCGGCGAAAGATAGGTTGAGATTACGGTGCTCGTCCATGCTAGAGGATTGCCGTAATGTTCAGCATAAAACTACACTCAAAAACTGCGGGTATTTTCTACGAACGTCCATGTTTTCCTGTACAGTTGTATAGGTTGGATAATTCACCAAATGGACGTCTGCCATGTGGCAGGATCATCCCGCTTTCGAATGCTGAACCAATCTCTGATATGATATTCGTACAGTTCGAAGATTCATCGCCCGATATATTTGTATCTTAGATCTCTGACACCGTCCCCACTTGCCGAGCAAGAGAAGGTGACCTGGCAAAGTACGAAAATACGCATTCACGAACTGAAACAGTTCCTGGTGACGATTTTCTGCCGCATGGACAGACGCCCTTACAATCATACTCCGGAATTTTGGCTCCTTTTCCTTAGCGAAAGCTGAAAGGGCAGAATCTTGGAGGATGTGTACCGATTAGGATTCTGCACATCAAATAGGATTCTGAATGGAGAGAATCGTTGCCTACGTGATCCAATGATTGACTGTACTGTACTGTCCACCCTGGCGAATGCAGAGTCGGTTCAATGATTAATTTCCCTTTTGGGCATTTGAAATCTAGCAGAAAATAGGGGAAACAATATCGGCGGAGGTGAATTCGCTATACTAGTAAATCACACCCGTTTCACGAGCATGGATTGTGTTTTATTTTTCATGCCCCGTTACACGAACCTGGACAGTGTCCCGTTTGTCATGCCCGTTTTTCATACCCGTTACACTTCGACCGTGCTATGTTTATGAAAAGGTCAAAGTACTATCCACTGTAAATCACGTCGCTATAAACACGTGGGCCTATTTGAAGGTTTCCTTACAGACGACCAAAGGTCTATAATTTGAATATAGATTTTCTGTAATTGTACGACCAACTCCACAAACCGGGTCGAATGAGAGCTTTGTTCTATTAGGCGGTCTTAGTAAACGTCGAAAATTCGTTTACTGAAGCCATCGTTCTATTGTGTCGGGTCATTAACCGACATTACTTTGATTGGTCCACGTAATAGATGAATACGATTTTAAAAATCTTCAAAGAATCTCTGACAGCAAATTGTGACCACATATTTGTACCAGCAATGGTAAAAAGTGACTCGTACAGCATATTAAATAAAATCTGTAGGGGCGGACGAAACTTAAGATTTGTAAAAGCGTACGAAAATATCAAAATGGTTAGAGGATGGCAAAAGAAGCGTGAAACAATATCCTATGTCAAAGATTTTCTTGCAGCTTCCGATGGCCTCGCATCCTCCATGGTGGAAGGCACAAGTCATATGCGATGTGTAGCTACCTGGTGGCGCGGTCGTTGTGGATATTTGTTCACTTTTCCACGAGGCACGATGCTATTTGTTCAGGCGCTTAGAATTGACCTACTCCGGGTCACTTGTTGCTTAGTGAAAGTGTCAGACGATGGCGTATCAGATTATGCATCCGACGGTCCACGTTTACGCCTATAAACGTGGAGAATCAAATCCCTCATTCATAAGGCGGCGCTGTAAGAAACAATACAACTTTCAGTAAACGACGACATTTTTTCCCTAATGGAACCTCACTCCGAGTCGATGTTCCATCACGAAGAGTCTGTAAGCCACGTGTTCTAAATTTACTGGCGCCACGAAGGCTACGATCCGATATTTAATATATTTCAGATTTTTAGCACCGAAAAACTTAACTTCAAATCTTCACTTTCGTACCATGTACCTGCGTACGAAGTAAATATTCGACCGAACTTTTATACTTTTATTTCTCATTTTTTAGGGCTTATGTTTTCGAACATAACGAAAGTCCTTTGAGAGAAATAGTGTGACGAACAAAAGTTCCTGAAAATAGAGTGACGAATGAATGGTACAAAATTTCGTTTTTATTTTCTGTTGTATTTTGTAGTGTTGTGTATTGGTAAAGATTTGCCGATAACCGATATAGGCCTTTTTTTTTGGTAGCCGATAATCATTATATTGGTACGATATATCTTTATCGTTGTTATCACCGATAAATACCCGATATTTATCGGTTATTATCGGGGATAACAACGATATCGATAATTATCGGCGATATATGTACGACCAGTACACTCAACTGTACGTGTTATTCCCCGGACGTGCCCCGGACCCCCTTCCCCCCGATTTCGGTAAAAAATTGCGATGTTTCTTTCATTATTTCTAGTTTAAGGGGGGTTTACTTGGGTACACCTTACATAATGTCCTTTAGACTGTTGTTATTTTAAAAATGGCGGTTAATGGCGGCAGTCTGACAGATTTGTTTGTCTGTTTTGTTCGTCTGTTCGTTTGGTTTTCGAAAAAGTTTGATTTTACAAATTTACAATGTAATACATATTTTTCGTTTTGGTACTATAATTTTAGAACTATAAACTATTATTTTAAATTTGTCAACGTTTATGCGAACGTTATCCGTGATAAATTTCAGTTAAACAACATACGGAACAAATTTTTACACGTGGCATACCACGCTATACAAAGTCAATAATATAATACAGTATGTTATAAAATACTATTGTATGCATTTTTTTTTTAAGTTATCGCCGATATAAAATTTGTTGGTCTCAGATCGATATATCGGGACCTTGGACCGTTCGATGACCAATAACTATCGGTATCGATGTTATCGCTATAATTTTTTTACCGATACACAACACTAGTATTTGGAAAAGCACGTGTCATGTGCAAATCTTAAGATTTTTCGTTGGTTTCCCATTGAAACTCTGAGACCTCCATAAGTCCTCAGAGTAGACAGCTTCCAAGAAGCCTCTAGGATAATCCTCACCCCTTTATGTTCCAACAAAAATAACTGCCACCTTGGCAGACAAAAACCCTGACCAACAGCACCCCTGTGAAGGCAAGACTCCCCTGAGTCGATAGCAAAAAGAATCTCTGAATTTGCTCCCCTGAGCAGTAAGTTATGGAGGGTCAAAGTTGACCTTTTATACAAAAGCTCTCTGGGAGAGAGGGTCCTTTTTTCTAAATTTTTCTAAGTCCTATCTCTCTCACAGACTCTATCTACTGATGTACGGAACCAATCAGAATTGAGTTCCGTACGCAAAAGTACAGCTGCCATGTACTTTAGGTACGGATATTGTACGATATGGCCTAAATGTCGACACATGTCATATCCGGATTTGGTGCCATAATCTCCGGAGATTCAACGATCCAACGTAATTTTGCCACGCGTTATCCGATGTGGCGATGGCCACAAACCGCCAAAATCCTCCACCGCGATCTCGGCGCTAATTGCGGCCGTCCGATTAAATTCGGATTTAATCGTAGCCGTAATAAATACATGAGCGGTATTTGTTTCACTTACGAAACAAATGCGCGGTATTGATTTCTAGTCCGTACCGTAATCCGTACTTTATATATTACCGGATCTATGTATCCCGTAATCTATGACAATTAAATGATTTATCGTACGTGTATGTATTTAAATAATTATCAAACTATATACTACGTATCATTAATCCTAGACTTAACGACTAAGGCTACCGGCTATTTCCTGTCTGCCGGCCGGTAGGTACAAGGATCAATTCCTGTCGCCGCCACATACATTTTAAATAAATAAAACCTAACTAATATACATTTCCCGTAAACCTCAGGATAGCCTAGGTAGCCATGGCTCTAGCTTCCTCTCCAATTTCTTAGTGACTGCGACAAGTTTGAGAGTTGGAGAGAGAAGTTAGAGATAAACTGCCTCGGCTTCTTTATTTCTTTTCAGACCTAGAAAATACTTAAAACCATTAGTTTCTACACTCCCCTTATTTTCTAATCAATTTTTAACTTCAGACCACACTTCTCCCTGAAAAAATTTAGCTTAGGGGAAGACACAGGTTTGGTCATCATATCTGCTACCATCTCACTATCTGGTCTGTACTCTAAACTGATTATTTTGTTTTCTAATTTTTCTCTAACAAAGCTGAGTCTGATGTCCATGTGTTTGGCTTTAAAATGATGTTTAGGATTGGCAGAAATAGCGATTGCTGCCTGATTATCATAAAAACTTTTCTGCACACCACTCTTAAGGTGACCAAGCTCATCAATCAAAGACTTGACCCACATCAATTATTTTACAGCCGAGCAAGAGGCCATATACTCAGCCTCCATGGTGGATTGAGCAATAACTCTTTGCTGTTTGCTACTCCAACAGCAAGCCCCATCACCCACATATAATACATATCCAGAAGTGCATCTCCTCATCGGAGCATCACCATAACTGGCATCACTCCAAGTAGTGATGTCTGTATTCTCCCCACCCAAATGCAACCATATATCCCTAGTTCCTATCAAATATCTAAGGACTCTCTTAGCTGCCTCCCAATCCTTCTTAGTGGGAGCATTTAGACTTCTACTCAGCACTCCTACTGCTGCAGCTAAATCCGGCCGGGTACAATTCATAAAATAGATTAGATTTCCCACTACTTGCCTGTAAAGAATAGTCTGCATGAACTTCTATTCTTCAGGAAATAATTCCTCGTCTAAGACTATGACTCCTTCTTCCTCACTTCCCTTCTTAAACTCCATTGGAGTTGTACAACTATTAGCTTTATCCAATTGAAATTTTTCAAGCATGTTCCCTATTGCTTCCTTTTGAGTGAGTCTTATAATTTTCCTTTTTCGGTCTCTCTCTACTTGAATTCCCAAAATATATTTTGCTTCTCCCATATCTTTCATTTCAAATCTCCGTTTAAGATCGGTTTTCAATTAATTAATTTTTTCTATTGATTTACTTAAAACAAGCAAATCATCAACATAAATTGCAATAAATAAAAAACCTTCCTCATCTTCGAAAATATAGATTGAGTGATCTGAGCTGATTCGAAATATCCCAGACCGGTAAGAAACTCATCAAGCTTCTTATTCCACTGTCGAGGCGCCTGTTTCAAACCATAAAGAGATTTAATCAGCCGGCATACCTTACTCTCTTCTCCTTCCTCCACAAACCCTTCGGGTTGTCGCATAAAGATCTCCTCTTCCAATTCTCCATGCAAAAAGGTTGTTTTGATGTCCATTCGGTGCACTTCCATGTCTTTCGCTGCTGCTAGACTGAGAAGTATGTGGACGGAGGGAAATTTGACTAACGGGGCAAAGGTTTCCTCGTAGTGAATTCCCTCCTTTTGTGTAAATCCCTTTGCCACTATTCTCGCCTTCTAGCGCTCGATTGTGTTATCTGGGTTCAGTTTTAATTTGAAAACCCACTTACAACCGATTGGTTTTCGGTTAGGTGTACAATCCACCAGCTCCCAAGTATCGGCTACCATAATTGAGGCCATCTCCTTATTGATGGCTGTCTTCCACCTGTTTCTTTCTGGACAAGTCATTGCCTCTCCATAAGTCTGAGGTTCATCTTGATGAGATAGCTTTGTAACCTTGTTATTAACCTATTTTTTTTGCAATATTTTGCTACTTCTCCTCCCCCCCTCAAAATCTGAGGCCGAAATAGATAGTTCTTATGGATTCTTTCGAACAATCTCGGCTTCTCCCCTATCCCTTGATTCCGAATCAATTTCCACCACGTCTTTCGCTTCGGGTAGAGTTGTCACTAGAGTTTCAACAGCCGAGTCCTTTTCGGTCTGATTTGTACCTGCAAGAATGTCATCTTCTCTAAAACTTGGATAGTTAGGAAGCTCAAAGTCATTGGAAATTTCTGACTCAAATCTGATTTTTACTGACTTTGTATATTTGAAGGGATCCACAGACTATCCTTCATCCATAACTACTAGATGCTTTACTAAGATTATATCTTCCCTTTTTAGATCATAAACTCTATATCCTTGAACATCCTCATCATATCCTAATACGTATCCTGGTTTTCCTCTAGGATCTAGCTTCGAATTAGACCGATCTGTAACTAGACTGAATACTTGACTGCCGAAAACTTTTAAGTGAGATATGTCTAGTTTCTGGCCTGTCCATCTCTCATAAGGCGTTTGATCTTTTATAACTGAAGTAAGAACTCTATTTTTTAGGTAATTAGCACTGTTCATTGCTTCTTCCCAAAACCTTTTTCCTATCTTCTTATATGACAACATACTTCTAGCACTATCACTTAGTGTTCTATTTAACCTTTCAGCTACTCCATTCTAATCCGGGTTTTCTGGAACTGTCTTTTGGTGTTGAACCCCATCTTCCCTCAGAAAAATCCTCAAACTGGTTAGAAGTATACTCCCCACCATTGTCACTACTTATTATTTTGATTGGAGTTTCATGGAGTTTTTCGCTCCATGCTTTATATTGTCTAAAACAATCTTGAGCTTCGGGCTTGTTTTTCAAAAAATACACCCGGGAATACCGAGACTAATCATCAGTGATAGTCATCATAAATCTCTTCCCCCCCAGTGAGGGCACTTTAGCCGGTCCCCAAATATCAGTGTGTACTAGATCTAGAATTTTTTCTCCCTTATAGGTTGTTGTTTTAGGAAAGGGTAATGTGTGTGCTTTACCTTGAGCACATCCACTACAATCACTTATATCATCACTCTCACTGAACTGAATCCCTTCCACCACTCCCATCTTTTTCATCTCTCTTAAGTTCCAACCATTCTCTCAAAAATAAAAGATGACGCTGATATGTCGAGTCGATGTAGAATCTCTATATGTATATCCGCGGAATTGGAATCTTTACTTCCTTTCTCTATCTCTTATCTTATCCGCCTTTAATGCAAACTCGGCACCTTCAACCCTAAAAGGGTCTTTTATTAATTGTTAGCTCAACAATCAGCCAACTTAGACTCGAGACATGACTAAAAATCAATAAAAGAAACAATTGTAATAACGATTTAGTTTTATAAGAAATAGTCAGTTTTTGGAAGATGCGTTGTGGAATGTTTGATTGCAATGGGTCTTGTAAAAAAGCCATGTTCGGACAACGTTGAGATTATATTCATGCTTGTGAAAAAATAACTGGGCTTCAATCAGCTCCAAATCACGATTCAATTTCTCGAGTGTCTTCCCTTCACCTTGCGAAAGGCCAACTTATACAGATTCGGCAGCTTTGCAATGTTCGGTAGCTCGAAATCAACCACTTCTAAGCTACTAACATACTGTTGAAAGAAATACATACAGAATAAATTAAAAAGCACGATGGTAAACCATCTGAGTTTGGGGGTACAAAAGGGGTGGCATGGCCAAAACTGAAAAACCACAAGCAGGCCAATAAAAAACATAGAAAGCAACAGGAACACAGAAAAATGGCAAATAAAATAAAAGCACCCAAACTCAAAATGAAAAGCACAGCAACCCACTAAACCAAAACTATATCCTTAACCCCAACTCAATTAAATATCAACGAAAAGCAACCCTGTAAGTCCCCCCAGCCCGGGGGAGCACGTTGAGGGAGTTCCGGAACACGTCGACGACCCATAACCGCAATAGTTGATCGAAGGAGAATAAAAGCCTGGACTCGCTGTAAAGCCACAGATAACCGCTGACGATAAAAAGAAGTAAGGACCGAAGGAGGAGGGCTCCCATGTCCTCGTCGCTCGAAAGCACGTCGAGCACAAGTACGGAGAAACTCGTCCAACACAACACCCAAACAACCAAAGATCTCAACCGCCATCAGATTAAAGTCATTCTAAGGTCCCGGTGGGCATAACCACGCTCTTTCACCTTAGCGGCATCACGAGCCGCCACCCCAAGCCGCCAGACCAACGACTGTCCGTGAAGTAGGGTTACCCAAAACAATATCACCAAAAATGCGGCGGGCACCATCGAGCAAAACAACATCGATCCGTCCCGTGGGAATAATATGAAAAACCTCGCGACCCACAGAAAAGCCCCCCTCCGAAGCGATAGTCGCAACAGCGTCGCGAATAGTGTCGTGCGCCTGGATCAATTCTCCTCCATTGAAGCAACGAAGCAAATGGACACCATCGGGCCCCAAGACGCGACCGCATGCGCAAACTAGAGAGCCAAGTAAAAGAGGATGGGAGAATCCAAGGCGAAACCAGAGGGCAGTTGTGAACTGGGCAGGTGAGAATCGAAGAGTGGACAAAATAGGTGTAGCGAATAGCCAAGACCAAGAACCAGGTCCACCACAAGAGAGAAGACGGTCAAAAAGAATCAGAGGGAAGTGCCTCGAGAAGCTAGAATTTAATGGCGGGGACAACCCGATCAGAAATCGATTCTTGGACAGACTCAAGAGATTTCGTAACAAGGGTGGAAAGAATCGGCACATCCATTAAAGCATGAGGAGGGAGAGAACGTGACGCGTCCAATAGAAAACGTTGTAAAGCGAACACACCATCAAAGACCCGAGGTACCACGGTGGCTAGAACGGTGGTGTCTCCAGCCAGACAACGGGAAACAAGAGTGGAGGCAATAAGGCACCAACATCCCAAATAGGCCGCACACAAGCAATGTTGAGATATTCGGTATGGTAGCTGCATGTATTGGTGCTACATTGACCGATAGTTCCAAAGGTATCCATGGTCTTCCAAAAAGTGAAGTAATATATACGCACCTCAATTGGTTCACCTGTGGTTGTCCACCATACGTCATTCTTTTTGGTTTCTCAATGTTTATCATCATACTTCGAAAAATTAAAGTTGTTACCTCAAACTTGTATCCTATTTGCCTCTTTAGCCCTTTCAAAATTTGTCTATTATTGTCTAAAGGATGGTTTCAATGGGTTGGTCTTTCAAAGAGTTTGTAATTATATTTCATTTTGTTTTCTTTAGATATTTTGGACACTTTGTCCTTTACTTACCCCTCGTATGGAAAATTTATAGTTTTCAAGTGACTCATCAACTTTAAAAAGTAAGATTATAACATGTGAATGTGAAGTCTGGAGGCTAAACTGCTTTAAAATTAGACTCAATTTTAAGAGGATTTTCGTTTTTTGTTTATTTCACTTGCTTTTACTAAAAGTCTATATGTCACTTTGTACATGATGATGGTGCAATGAACACTGCATGATTATGGTGCACGAGCATGATGATGCGCATGACGATGGTGCAAGATGACGATGCATGATGATGCAGAGAGATAATGGTGCATGATAATGGTGCATGATGATGCTGCACGCTGATGCTACATAAGGTTTGTGCGTGATGATGGTGCACGATGATTGGACAGGACGATGGTGCAATAATATCGTTGCATGTTGGTGCAATGATCATGGTGCACGTTGATGCCACATGATGTTGGTGCACGATGATACGGTTGATGGTGGTGCACGATAATGATCCATGATGATGGTGCATGATGACAGTTGGGTGATCGAATCTTAAAAGCGCTTTGAAAGGACCAAGTGACATGATAAACGCCAACAAAAACCGAGCCAAAACATTAAAAAACATAGGCCAAAAAGAGGACTAAACGTAAGTGTGAATGTTGATGTCTGATTAATGTAAAGTAACACAAAAAAAATGGAGTGGGTCGGGTTGGAGAGAATATTCACTGACGTGTTGTAAAGCCTCCTTCGACATAATGAATTTTCATGAAGAGAAAGAAAAACAAAAAGGATAAGTGTAGTATCTTTTCTCCTTTTCGTAAACAATTAAGGTGCCCAAACACTTAAGTTGAAACCTGTACCAGATTTCTCCAATCCAACCAAAAAACCTCAAAAAAGCCTTCTAAGACAGCTTTGAAAGCTCTAAAAGACTTGAAGGGAAAAAAAGACAAAACAGGTGGGAATAGAGATCCAATGGAGCTTTGTAAAAATCAAAGATAACCAAGTAGTCTTTGTGTGCGGTTTAAAACTTGAACATGCAACTAAAAAACTAAAAAAATGGGTCATGGTCGCAAAGAGGCAATACGGAAGGAAAGAAATGAAAAACATGGGAAAGGGCACCTACTAACCTTCGCAGGAATCATAGTGAATCATGGAAAGTATCAGTTTCTGTTTTTAGCATTTGACGCACAAAAGTGCCATTCAAAAAGAAAACAAGGGAAGGAGAGAAAAGGAAGAAGAAATAATCAGGGAAAGAAAACAAAAAAGGGCAAGAGGGGAGGAAACCTACCGATCTTTACAAAAATCAAAGTGAATCATGGAATCTTTTTGTTCGGCTTTCAACAGTTTCAAACACAAACGTGCCACATGCCACTTCTCAATTGGAACAACCGGACACTGAATCCAAAGCACGAGTTATACTGCCCTCCATCTGCAATCAACAAAAAAAGAAAAGAAAAATTACCTCGTTCAAATAAACCATGAACTTTTTTTTTTCCACACAAAGCATTTTTTTTTTTTACAAAGCAAAAGGCCAGTTTGAAAATGTTATTTTCACAACATGCATATGTACATAGTTTCATAGAGCCATATACAATCGTAGGAACTGTGTGCAAAATGTAAGATTCAAAACCAACTGCTCACTTCCTTCCAGCCCAGAAATGTCAGCAAAACTAGCAGATATTGCGTTAATTATGTGTTAATACCGTGTTGGAAATGCATTCACTTTTAATTTATAATCATGCAAAACAACAAAGTACATGAATTACTAATGTGTAAATAATATGTTATAAACGTATCAATAACAAAATGTATCAATACAATGTATTGACAATGTTCTAATAAATGCTAATAACATTTATGATACAAAATGTGCCAACAATGTGCTAATAATACTGTTTGCAGCCGTGTCTTCATTGAATGTTAATAATAATGCATAAAATGTAAGCAACGCTTTAATGGTAATACAAAATTGCTACTGTATTATAAAAATCCAAGCTATGCGCAAATAACACAAAATACTAACCATAAAAAGAGGTAAAATTAAATGAACTAAAACTTAAATGTGAATGAATTCATGTCTTTTCCTTCGCTCTGCCATCAGATCTATCTGCACAATGCCATCAGATCTATCTGCACAATGCTGAAATTTTAGGACATTGGCTAAAATTTCTACCTTCACAAGACAAAGGTGTACAAAAAAGTACCAAAATAGAACAGTTTTTGGAATAAAACTTAGCAAATCTCGATCAACACCCCGACATTTCACCATCGTGCGGATATGGTTGATTTCACCAATCATCACAAGCCGATTATAAATTAGGGTGATACTCAGTCTCATCTGACTTAACAAAGAAAATTGTTTCGGATATTGGGGTAAAATCGGAAGACTTAACCACCGCAGACCAACATTTCTCCGACCATGTTTTCACCCCATTAAGATCTTTTTGAAGCTCTTGGGTCTTTTTGCACTCGACCCCACTGGGTTTTCCTTTCATCTATAAAAACAGAACAAAATAAAACAAAAATGAGGTATTAGTGAGTCAATAATCCAACTAAACACATAAAGATTTCTTCTGCTGAGTCACACCCGTCAAGTTACCTCATCACAATCAAATTTCAAAACTGAGTGAAATTTTGGAAGAAAAAATTCCAAGAATGAGGGGAGAGGGGAGAAAAGAGAGAGAAGAGAGGAGAGAGGAGAGAAGAGTGGAGAGAGAGAGGGGAGCAAGGAGGGAGGGGGAGAGAGAGAGAGAGAGAGAGAGAGAGAGAGAGAGACACCGCTTCATATTTAAATTTTGATTGTTAAACACTAAATTTTACTCATGGGGAGATTTTGTTATTTCTGCAAAATGCCCATGCTTTATTTTCAGTTCAGAACCATATCGAATCATCACGCATTTTGTTAAATTATTATTTAAATTTGAAGTGATGTAACTAAATTTCTCCCTGGTATATCCTGCATGGATTCTACATCGCAGAGTGGATTAAAACGGAACCATTTGCAAGAAGAACAAGTAAATAATAAAAAAAAATGAAAAATTGGCTGAAGTATAAGTTTATCCCATTCTGTAAAATTTACCTTACAGCAAATTTGAATGCAATTTCACCAACCTAAACCACAAGAATATGTAAACGATAATAACTTCATGTTTTTTTTATTTATTTAATAATGATCCAGCGTTGTAGTGAAAAACTTAAATGGAAATCAAATATCAATTCAAACCTTGAAAAATAGAATGTGAAAACGACAATGAAGTAGTCAAGTACTTGGTAAGTGGTAATGAACAAACTCCTACGATGAAAAATGGAAAGTTTAAGAAGAGAATTTCTTATTGCTGATTGCAAAATTATTTCTTCCACGTAAACCAACGAGTTCCCTAAATGATAATTGCCCGCTGGTAAGTTTTCGCAAAGGAATCCATGGCCTATGTCCCAGGTAGTTTCTCCAGTTTCTCTACAAAAAATTAAACAAAATATTGTTCAATATTGATCATTACAAAATCTCTATCCTAATATTCACTATCATCGAACTAGTTAGGCATCTCTACAATCAAATGATACAAAGGCTAATACTCGTGTACATTTGAATCTGTTACCTTCAAACTTTCTCTTGACCATGGATTGCAGAATCCACAGCCAGTAGGTTGACTTCCGAGTTCTAAACTTATGTTATCATTGTCAAACCATGCTATTTATTGCTGGCACAGATCTCCTACATTAGCTGGCTTGAACATTAATTCTTGTTTTACATTGAATAGAATAAACCTACTCCCTGTTAAGTCGGTTGTTACTTCATGAATTAATGTAAATTAATAATGAAACCACACTACATAAGGCCATATGTAAGGTCATAAGGCCATTTCCTACTTCAATTTCAACATTAATGTGCAAACTCTAATATAATATGACATATGATATGGCCCAATTTTTTGCGCTTTAGAACTATGGGTCTGCTACAGTCTAGGAACAAAAAAGGGGAAAAATTTTATCCTACAGGAATGTAACAGATGCGACAGATTGAGATGCTTGAAAGAGCGTTGCTTACACAATGCTTAAAAAAAAAACATAATGCATAATCAACAACAAAAAAAAAGAAAAAAAAAGACAGCCTAACTGATATGGTTGTGTAGTTCTCGTTGGTTTATAAGCAACATGATCTTTGTAGGGAAAAGAAGAAACACACTGTGCAAAATAAATCTACAATCCGGTTGCAAAAATAAAAAACTGACACTTTAAACACCGTAATCCACCCCCTCGGACTCAAACTCAATTCAATAATTGATTTCGTTTCATCAATTTTTTGTCGAATTTAACTTGTTGTCACTAACGTTTTTAGGATTTTGACCTCGTTTCAGCAATATTTCAAAAAAAATGAACCGTGTGAACAGCAATAGGAAAAAAACCAATCCGGACATTTAACCATTTGTAAAAAGAAATGTGATATCAGACTTAGAGATTGCGCATTTGTTATTTTTTTTTACTTTTGTGCACCACCATTATTGAACGCGTAAAACTCGGCTATACCCCGATGATCTGAAGCCCAAGAAGGTTATCTCCAGCCCAAGGGGGTAGACAATACCGTTTACTAATATAGACCCTTTTTTCCAAGTTATTTCGAGTGAATATAAAGCTTACATCCTTTTTCACACCTAATTTCCCACATATTTTTCCACAAGTTATTTCCAGATAACATCCGACTCCAATCTATTTTTCCGAGTCATTTCAAATAACCAACATCGTTTTCACGAGTACATTTCAGTGAATAACTAACCCACTTTATTTTCACGGGTAACTTGAATTGATGAACAAACTTACCTCTTTCTCCTCGAGTTTTTTCCCAGAAAGTCTATTGTCCAAAGTGTGAGGTTAGGGAGTTAAGGAATTATTTCAGAGAGCTGATTGCCAACTGTGACAAATGTCACACACCACACGCGGAAAAGCTTCCACGACCTCATCAACTTCACGAAAAAAAAATGAATCACATAAAAATGGGAACAAATTGGAAAGGAATTATAAGAAACCCAGAGAAATGAATGCTTGTTTTAGAGTTTTTTGGGGTACCAGACCTTGATCTCAATACATGGACAAAAAAAAGGGTTTAAAACGAAATGAGAATGAACCCATTGAAAAATAAAGGATTAAAATGAAAAGAATTCAAAAAAAATTAAGGGAAATGCAATGAGATTCTTACTATCCACTCCCTCGAAAAAGATCAGTGAGTCTAATCACTTTCGAACCGTAATGAGAACTTTAATATAAAACCAAGTAAGAGTCTTTGTGTAAGTCCTCTCCTTTTTCAGTATACCTGTCCCTTGACCACGCGTCAGTGTTTAAATATTTATCACATCCCATATACGTATCGCTTCATCAAGACCTACCGGATAAAGCGGACCGTTAATCCGTACGGCGGTTATCCGGGAAGTCACAAGATCAAATCTTGTTCTTGAGAGTCCAACTTTTGCCGGGGCTAGTCTAAACTTTTGCAAGGGCTAGTCTAACTTTTGCAGGGGCTGTGTCGGGCTAGTCTAACTTTTGCAGGGGTTGTGTCTTCCACGTGTCTTCTTATCTGCCTGAGGTAGCCATGGCTGCCTGCCAATTCTCAGTGACTACGACAAGTATAAGAGTTGTAGGATGACTATAGACTAACTAGATAGAATACAAAATACCCTATTTTAACACTTCCCTTATTTTCTTGTCTATCTTCTGCTTCAGTCCACACTTCTCCCTGCAAAATATCAATTTAGGAGAAGGAACCGGCTTAGTCCTCATATCTGCTACCATTTCTCCATCCGGTCTATATTCCAAACTATTTTTTTTATTCTCAACCTTCTCTCTAACAATGCTCAAACAAATATCCATATGCTTTGCCTTAAAGTGATGCTTAGGGTTTGCTGCAATTACGATTGCAGCTTGATTATCACAAAATATCTTTTGCACTCCATTTTATATATCCAAGTTCTTGAAGCAAAGATTTTACCCACATTAATTCTTTCACAGCCGAACAATAGGCCATATACTCAACCTCCATATTAGACTGAGCAATCACCTTTTGTTGTTTGTTGTTCCAACAGCAAGCCTCATTCCCAACATACAGCACATACCCAAAAGTACACCTCCTCATCAAAGCATCCCCCTAACCAGTATCACTCCAAGTGGTGATGTCAGTGTTATCCACTCCCAAATGCAACCACAGATCTCTCATTCCTATCAAGTATCGCATGACCCTTTTCGTCACTTCCCAATCTTTCTTTCTAGTATCATTCAGACTCCTACTTAATATCCCTACAGCTGCTACTATATCGGAACGAGTACAATTCATAAAATAGATCAAACTACTGACAACTTGTCTATACAAAATAGTGTTGTTCTTTGGTCTAAAATAGACCGCAGAAGCGACCCAAACTATCATGCAAAAAGCTAAGCAAAAAAAGGTCGACGAACAATCATTTGAAATGCATCCTCCATTTAACATACAACAACATTTAGGGTTTCATGGAATAATCAACATAAATAAACCCTATGACAACATCTAAGGTTTGATGGAATAATCGACATAAACAAACCCTAGGACAAATGCATAAACAATGCATATCAAACATATATAAAACAACATAAATAAATAATAAAGACAAATGCATTTCATATAAACAAAGTATAATCAAAGTATAATTAAATAATCATTATATCATTCAAAGTGCATGACCTAATCGACAACCCTAAAAGTCTACATCTTCGGTCCCCACTTTACTAACCAGCATTGATTAATATTCTAATGAAGCTCAAATCTATATATACACTTGTGAGCTGTTAACAAATCACTAAGTGTCAAAATAACCAACGTAAATTACGTAACTGTCATTAAATCAAACTAATCGTAAGCGTACACCTGAAAGTCAAGCAATCGTAAGCGTACACTTGTCTGCAAATACGACATCGTACACACACAAATTACACTATCGAAAACCCTAATTGATCACTTAAAATAAAAATGTCATAATCAATACTAAATTAATAATACACATACGACAAAACAATATTGTTTCAAATATTTACACCGACGCGTCCGCAAAATACGCGTCATAAGCGACAACTTGCTTAGTCACTTGCAGATAAATCCACGTAGTGAACCGACATCGTATATGTACGGTCCACCTAATTAACACGTCATCAAACAATACGATCCCTTGGAAATATCGGCGGACGCCATCCGCCTTCCACGTGTACCACGAATCACTTGTCAAACAATCCGGAACGTCCAAAAATAAATATCGTGTGATTGACGCGATTTCGCGTCACCACTACATAAAAATCTCGGCGGCCTATATCCGCCGTCCGTCGCTCTTAATCGGCACCCTTGATGTCGCGCCGCGTGGTCATAAAAATCCACTTGTCGAAACCTCGTACAATCGAAATCATTTTCGTACCGCAAGCGCGTCCCTTGTAATAAATGCGCTTGTCGCATTTTGTTTCGTACGCCATGCGTACATTTTCACACTTCGAAAATTTCAAATCGGATCGCTTCGCGATCCGCCGTCCATTTACATTGCGCATTTCGCGCCACTCAATTAGTCCTTCACGTACATTTAATTTTCTTCGTACATTTACTCCCCCAATCCGCAAATCAATTCGAACCTCCACACTACATCGCGTAAATGCGCACGCACGCGAACACGCGCACGCACGAAACGCTCCGTACGCACGAAACTAAGTTTTCAAAAACAACAAATAGTTTGCATAAACTTGCTTTCCTCAAGTTCTAACTTATTATCCAAGATCAAGACTCCCTCTTTTGAGCTCCCCTCATTTTCCTTCTTTAAATCTATTGGAGTTGTACAACTACTTGCTTCATCCATTTGAATTTTATCAAGCATATTTCCTATTGCTTCTTTTTAAGTTAGTCTAATTGTTTTCTTCTCTCTATCTCTCTCCATCTGCATTCCCAAAATGTACTTTGCCTCTCCCAAGTCCTTCATTTCAAATCTACTCTTTAGATCCTTTTTCAATCCATTAATTTGCTCGATTGATTTACTCAAAACAAGCAAATCATCAACATAGTGGGCAATGAAAATTATACCTTCCTTGTCCCCAAATAAATAGATGGAATGATATGAATTAACTCAGATATATCCCAAACTCGTCAAAAACTCGTCTAGCTTCTTATTCCATTGGCGTGGAGCTTGCTTTAGTCCATAAATAAACTTTATCAATCTGCACACCTTACTTTCTTCTCCTTTCTCCACAAATCTTTCCGGTTGTCGCATGAAGATCTCTTCTTCTAATTCTCCGTGTAAGAAAGCAGTTTTCATGTCTATCGGGTGCACTCTCATGTCTTCCGCGATCGCTACTAAGTAGAATCCGGACGGGGTGAAATCTAACAACCGGAGCGAATGTCTCCTAATATTCGATTCCCTCCTTTTGTGTGAACCCCTTTGCCACTAATCTGGCCTTGTATCGCTTGATAGTGTTATCCGGATTGCGTTTCAACCTAAACACCCACTTGCACCCTATCGGGTTTTTGTCCGAAGGACAATCCACCAGCTCTGATATGTTTGCTTCCATAATGGAAGCCATCTCATCATTAAAGGTTGTCATCCATCTACTATGTTCCGGACTATTAATTGTTTCTGGGTAAGTTTGGGGTTCGCTTAAATGTGACAGCGTAGTTACCGTGTTGCTCACTTGTCTCTCTTAAATTCTCTTCTTGCATCTCCTTCCTCTTTCAAAATATGATGTTGGAATTGAGGGTGATCTCACATTTATCTGGATGACTTCATCTTCTCCCATATCCGTGGAGTCCATCTTCGGAAGTTCATCATCCGTTTCCGGGCTTTCCTCGGGTTTTCTTCCTCGGTTTGAACCGGAAGCTGTGACTCCAAGAGAGGGTCACTCTCGCTCAGATTTTTCTCTTCCTCTGCAAGGTCAGGCTGAAACGAAGTTTGGTTATGCTAAAACGAAGTTTGGTTAGAAGAATGTGAATCTAACTCATTTTCGGATTCAATTCTAATTCTAACCGGTTTAGTGTGTTTAAAGGGATTTATGGACTTTCCTTCATCCATGACTACCAAGTGTTTTACTAAAATGATGTCTTCTCTTCCGAGATCATAAACTCTATATCCTTTTACATTTTGAGCATACCCAAGTAGGTATCCCGACTTTCCCCTTACATCTAACTTCGAATCAGATTTTTTTTGTGTTTAGACTAAACACTTGACTTCCAAACATATTAGGTGTGAAATACTAGGTTTTCTCCCTGTCCATCTTTCATAAGGTGTTTGTCTTTTAACTGCCGAGGTAAGAACTCTATTTTTGAGATATTTAGCACAATTCATAGCTTTCGCCCAAAAGCTTTTTCTTATCTTTTTATCCAACAACATACTACGGGCACTATCACTTAATGTCCGATTTAGTCTCTTGGCTACACCGTTTTGTTTTGGGTTCTTTGGAACAGTCTTTTGGTGTTGAACCCTTTCCTCTTTCAAAAAATCCTCAAATTCTTTAGAAGTGTATGTTGTCCTGAGGCAATTGGTGCCCCGGAAGAAGAAGAAGAAGAAGAAGAAGAAGAAGCACCGGCGATTGCCATAATAATCAATACACAAAGAAGAAACTCTCACGAAAACATCACAAAAGACCAACTTCACAATGAAGCCTCAAGCAAACCAAACACACCATGGGTCTGAACATTTGCCCCAATATAGATTATACAACAAAAAAACCACATGCGGAATTTCACAAGGTTCTACCCAAAGATCACAATGATCTTGAAATTCAAAAGACACTCAAAAACCTGCTTCGCAGTTTTTCCATACAAGGAATTCCTAACTCCAAAATATTCTAAGTCCTATATATACAAGTGAACTTGCAGGTGATCTACACCGTTGGTGGACTGGTACACTAAATCTTATCAAACAAAAACCCGTCGTCAACCGTACACAAATATTTACAACAAACCTAAAACTAGCAACCGCTAAATTGAAATAGTACGCAGTCAAAGTTTGCCCGCTGAAATGACGGCGCTATCAATATTCCTCTTCCAAAAATGACGACGGACTTCGTCTGACGTTCATATATTCTTTCATCACCGACGGTGAACCTCCACGTGTAAACCCGGTCCCCAAACGAACCTGTACTTTTCATCATCCGGAACACACAATCTTGACTTCCCCACAGACCGACACGTGTGCCTGGAGTGTACTCAACCCGTGTACTCCCTTCAGACTTACATACCACACTAAAAACCTTAATACGATAAGTCAGCCCGCACACAAAAACGACTAAGTCTGGAATCTCTTTCTCACACACGAGATATATAGAGGACTAAAGGTTTCCAAAACAACACTCCCCTAAATCTTTAGACTTTCTCAGCCACTGAGTCCACATTCCTCTCTGCAAAAATTCAATTTAGTTGACGGTAAAGCCTTAGTCATCATATCGGCTACCATCATCTCATCCAACAAATAACTAAGTTTCAAAATTTTGTTCATCACCTTCTCTCTCACAAAATACAACTTGATATCAATGTGTTTGCTTTTGAAGTGATGACTTGGGTTAGATGCAATTGCAATAGCTGCCTGGTTATCACACCTCACTATTTGAGGTCCAGATTGAATAAAATGAAGTTTTTCAATGAGAGACTTTACTCACAATAACTCCTTGATAGCTGAGTTTGCCGCCAAATATTCAGCTTCCATTGTAGACTGACCTGTTACCTTTTGAAGCTTGCTACCTTTTGAAGCTTGCTGCTCCAACAGTATGTTCCACTCCCAATCTTCAAAATAAATCCGGTGGTGGAACGACGGCTTGGCATGTCTCCATAGCTAGCATGGCTCCAAGTCTGAATTTTTAATTGTCTCCACCAAGAGCAAGTCAAAGATTCCGTGTTCCTGCAAGGTACCGAAGAACCCTCTTTGCTGCCTCCCAATCCTTTTTCCTCGGATTTTGCAAACTCCGTCTCAAAACACCAACTGCTGCCACAATGTCCGGCCTCGTGCAGGTCATGAAGTAGATTAGGCTGCCGACAATTTGACGGTATGGAATGGTGGCCATAAAATCTGCCTCCCCTGACTCCAAGGTGTCGTCAAAAATGACTCCTCCATTTGTCTCCATGCCTCCCACTTTCAACTTAAATTCAATGGGAGTGGCACTTCCCTTTGCCTCTGCCATGTCAAATTTTTCAAGCACATTCCGTATGGCTTCCCGCTGCGTTAGATAGATTAATCTCCTATATCTATCACTTTTTACTTGAATTCGAAAAATATACTTTGCCTCCCCTAAATCCTTCATCTCAAATTTTGAAATTAAGGCTGCCTTTATCTTATTAATCTCATTCAATGACTTACTTAGCAGCAGCAAATCATCTACATATACCGCAATGTAAATAATCGCATCTTCCCCTTCCATAACGTAGATTGAGTGATATGAACTAATCCGTACAAAGCCAAGACCAATTAGAAACTCATCTAGTTTCAAATTCCACTGACGGGGAGCCTCTTTCAGGCCGTACAATGATTTCAACAGACCGTACAAGGATAGCCTGCTTCAGGCCGTACAAGGATTTCAACAGCCCATACAAGGATTTCAACAGCTTATAAACTAGATTTTTTTTTCCGGTCTCTGCATAAATTTCAGGCTGCTTCATATAGATCACTTCCTCTAAATCTCCATGCAAGAAAGCTGTCTTAACATCCATTTGATGTAATTCCATATCCTCAATGGCCGCTAAAGACAACAAAATTCTTACAGTTGGAAACCGGACAACCGGAGAAAAAGTCTTTTCATAGTCAATTTCCTCCTTTTGACTATAGCCTTTTGCAACAAGCCTAGCCTTATATCTTTCAATGGAATTATCGGGATTCAACTTAACTTTGAAGACCCACTTACTGATGATTGCATTCTGGTCCAGCGGAAGTTCTAGAAGCTCCCAAGTGTGAGCCTCCATTATCGATCGCATTTCATCGTTGGCTGCGGAGATCCATTGATCTTTTTCCGGAGATGAAAAAGCCTTCTGTATGGTGGCCGGATGAAAATTTGAGGCCGGAACTGTCGGATCCGTACGTGGCGGCCGAGGAGGGGGAGTAGGAGGAGGAGGAGGTGGAGGAGGTCGAGGAGGTCGAGTATCCTAGACAAGTGGAGCAGCCGGAGTGTCCGGGGTAGGAATAAGAGATGTTCCAACACCGATAGATGAGGAAGAGGTGGTGGAAGATGTAAAAGGAACACTTTCAAAAATTACATATTCTTGGATTTTGGCATTTTTCTCTAAATTTGTCATGCCAAACACATCAACCGATTGATTTTCTTCCTTAACCTGAATGTTTCGAGCAAATTGAAGAGTTTTTCCATTCGTATTGTATACTTTATATCCTACGGACTCATCATCATATCCCATAAAAATCCAGGGAATTGATTTCGGACTAAGCTTAAAAATAGGGAGATTATCCAAAATAAAACATTTGCTCCCAAAAACACGGAAGTGACTAACATTAAACTTTCTTCCAGTCCACACTTCATATGGTGTTTTCCCTTTCATGGCTCTTTTTGCTATTCTATTTCTTATATACGAAGCATAAAAGAAAGCCTCACCCCAAAACTTGAAATCTATCCCTTTATCAAACATCATAGATTTTGCACTTTCCGTTAAAGTTCGGTTGAGTCTTCCGATACTCCGTTTTGCTCCGGAGTATAGGGAATTGTATAATGCCGAGAAATGTTGTTTTCTTTTAAGTAGTCCGAAAATGCATGGGAAATATATTCACCTCCGTTGTCGGACCAAAGGGAGAGGATCGGCTTCCCATGAAGTTTATCCGCCCAAACTCGAAAGCGCTTCAAGTGAGTGAACACTTCACTCTTCTCCTTCATAAAGTAAACCTTGCTGCATCAAGAGAAATCATCGGTAAAAGTGACCAAAAACCGGCTGCCACTGAGGAAAGGGACTTTTGACGGTCCCCACACATCCGAATGAATAATTTGCAACCATTCCGTAGCCCGGTTATCCGCGGTCTAAGGTAGGGGTAACTTATGAAGCTTTCCCAGAGCACACCCATCACATACATGAGAGTCTTTTTGGCCTAAATAAACACCATCTATCATATTTTATTTTACCATTTTATCAAGTCTCTGAACATGATCGAGCCTCATATGCCACAAAACATTTTCCGGAATGACACTGGAGTATTCAAAGTCAATTTCATTAGCCAAATCCATCCAGTACAACAAGTTTGGGCCTCTAGTTCCTACCAAGGGTACTATTCCATCTTTACTTACTACCTTTTTCCCATTTTTTGCAAAATTTCTAATCCTTTCATTTCAGCCACCGAAGTGGAAAACAAAATTTTTTTAAACTTTGGAATATAGAGAACATCATGCAAGGTCATTTTTACAACCTGACCATTGATGTCACAAGCTAACTCCACGCTTCCCTTTGCCCTAGCCTCCACACCGCTGTCATCTGCATACTAAATTTGGCGAGTGGGAATTGGAGTGAGGGTTTCAAGTAAGCCCGGTTGCTGCACATGTGAGAAGAGCATCTGGAGGCCATAATCCACCCATTTTCTTGAGGTCCCTCTATGAGAACGTTTGCGAGAGCAAAGAACTCATTGTTATTTGATTGCGGAAATCTAACCATGTTGTTTTTTTCCTCCACCTGTTCGTCTTGTGGCGTCTCATCGGTTGCAAAGAACGCCGCATTTTTAACCACCAGTTTTGATGCCGCCTATTTGGATGGTGAATCCTCCTTTGCCGGTCGGAGGTTCGAGTCCTGCCGGACTTAACCTTTTTGTTGAGAGTGACTTAGGTCACTCTTTATTCCTGCCTAAGGAGCTGAGGGAGCCATGGCTCCACCGAACTCTCCTTCAGTGACTACAACAAGTATGGGGGCTAGAGAGAGAAGGTGGAGGCAGGCTGCATACGCTTTTTCTTTAAGTTATTCTAACGAATTAAGACCTAGAAAATATCTCCCCTAAATCTAGTGATTTCAACACTCTTATTTTCTAGTCTAATTTTAGTTTCTCTTTTAACCCACACTTTTCTTTCCAAAATTTTAACTTGGGAGAGGGCACAGGCTTTGTCATCATATCAGCTACCATTTCCCTATCACCTCTATACACAAGATTCACAATTTTGTTTTCAACCTTTTCCCTTACAAAACTCAATCTTATATCAATATTCTTAGCCTTAAAATGATATTTTGGATTGGTTGAAATTGCAATTGCAGCTTGATTATCACAAAATACTTCATGCACTCCTTTCTTCATATACCCCAGTTTTTGTAATAAAGACTTGACCCACATCAGTTTTTTCACAGTAGAACAAGAGGCCATATACTCAACCTCCATAGTGGACTGAGCAACCACCTTTTGTTGCTTGCTACTCGAACAACAAGCACCTTCCCCCATATATAACACATATCCAGAAGTGCATCTTCTCATAGGTGCATCCCCATAACTGGCATCACTCCAAGTAGTGATGTCATTTGCTCCCCTCTCAAATACATTCCTAAATCCGTGTTTCCCACCAAGTATCTCATGACTCTCTTTGCTGCCTCCCAGTCTCTTTTCTAGGATCATTAAGACTCCTACTGAGGATTCCAACTGCTACTGCTATGTCCGGTCTAGTACAATTCATAAAGTAAATCAACCTTCCTATAACGTGTTTGTAAGGAATCACTTCATAAATTGTCTCTCTTATGGACTCTTTTGATCATCTAGTATTATCACTCATCCTTCTACACTCCCATCACTTACTTTCTTCAAGTCTATAGAAGTGGTGCAACTGTTTACCTCTTCCATGTGAAATTTCTCTAGCATATTTCCGATAGCTTCATTCTGAGTAAGTCTGATTATTCTCTTTTCGCTATCTCTTTCCATTTGAATCCCCAAAATATATTTAGCCTCCCCTAAATCCTTCATGTCAAATTTGCTTCTAAGTTCTCTGCTAAACTTATTGATCTTTTCCATAGATTTACTTAACACCAGCAAATCATCCACATAAATTGCTATAAAAGTCACACCATTCTCATCCTCAAACATATAAATAGAATGGTCAGAAATGATCAAAATATATCCCACACTGGTAGAAACTCAGCTAGTTTCTTGTTCTATCGTTTGGGAGCCTGCTTCAGTCCATATAAAGACTTTATGAGCCTGCAAACTTTGCTCTCTTCTCCTTCCTCTACAAATCCCTATGGTTATCGCATGAAGATTTCTTCCTCTAGTTCACCGTTGAGAAAGCGGTCTTGATATCCATCTGGTGGATTTCCGTGTCTTCAGCTACTGCTAGACTAAAGAGAATCCTTACAGATGGGAACCGAACCACCGGAGCAAAAGTTGTAGAAATTAATGGTCCATTTTTAGTATTTTCTAGGTCTAAATAGAAATATAGAAAGAGGCCGAGGCAGTCTACCTCTAACTTCTCCCTCCAAACTCTCAAACTTGTCGCAGTCACTGAGAAATTGGAGAGGGAGCTAGAGCCATGGCTACCTAGGCTATCCAGAGGTTTACGGGAAATTTATTTTAGTTAGGGGTTTATTTATATAAAAGATTATGCCGGCCACAGGATTTGATCCTTGTACCTACCGGCCGGCCGACATTTAGTAGCCGGTAGCCTTAGCCGTTAAGTCTAGCATTAGTGTTACGTAGTATGTAGTTTGATAGTTATTTCAATGTGTATACGTACGTTAAATCATTTAACTGTAATAGATTACGGGATACATGGATACGGTAATATATAAAGTACGGATTCCGGTACGAACAAGAAATCAATACCGCGCATTTATTTCGTAAGTGAAACGAATACCACGCATGTATTTATTACGGCTACGATTAAATCCGAATTTAATCGGACGGCCGGAAATAGCGCCGAGATCGCGGAAGGAGATTTCGGCGGTTTGTGGCCATCGCCACATCGGATGACACGTGGCAAAATTACGTTGGATCGTGGAATCTCCGGAGATTATGACATCGAATCCAGATATGACATGTGTCAACATTTAGGCCAAGTCGTACAATGTTCGTACATAAAGTACACCGGCAGCTGTACTCTTGCGTACGGAACTGTATCCAGATTGGTTTCGTACATCAGTAGATAAAGTCTGTGAGAGAGATAGGACATAGAAAAATTAGGAGATAGGACCCTCTCTCCTAGAGAGCTTCTGTACAAAAGGTCAACTTTGACCCTCCATAACTTACTGCTCAGGGGAGCAAATTCAGAGATTCTTTTTGCTATAGACTCAGGGGAGTCTTGCCTTCACAGAGGTGCTGGTGGTCAGAGTTTTTGTCTGCCAAGGAGGCAGTTGTTTTCGCTGAAACACAAAGGAATCAGAGTTATCCTAGAGGCTTCTAGGAAGCTGTCCACTCTAAGGACTTATGGAGGTCTCAGAGTTTCAGGTTATGGGCCCACCCTCTAGGGTACCAATATTTAATGGAACTGGCTTCATATACTAGGAAATTATGATGATAGGAGCTCTATGCGAAAAAAGGTTTTGGGGAATAGTGAGTGGACGGTTGGGGCGTCCATCAAGTCTTGGAATTCATTCAAGGTTTGGAGGAAGTAGATTCACTAGAAAAGAGGATCCACCTTCAACGGAGGAAACAAAAGAATGAGAGGTGGTGGACAAAGGGAAGGAGAAGGAGGCGACCACACCAATAGCAACTGGTTCGGCATTCATGTCACCTATTCCGAGGAACGAGGAGAATGATACTGAAACCTGGGACTTCAACAATATGGCGGCAAAGCACTTCATCCTACGCCATCTCACTCAAGGACTTGCATTTCCTCATTTGCAAGTAGAAAGGGCATCCGATCTTTGGATGGCTCTCATAGAGATGTACCGAAGTGGTACGATTCAGCAACAAAATTTGGCTGTTCAGAAAGTTAAGGAGTATGTATACAAAGGGGGGAAGATGTTGGATTTTTGCAATGAGCTTGCTACACTCTTCATGGAGCTAGAGAGTGCGGGAAAAGATTTTAGTGAAAAAGAAAAGGTTAACTGTTTACTGATGAAGTTACCCGATGAGTTCGAGAACATAGTCAACCGTGTGCAGGACTTGCCGGACTCAAGGTGGATATGGAACTCAGTGGTAGGGATGATTCTTGTTCGGGAGAATACGATTGAGATCCGAAGGGGAGGAAAGGGTGGCCTAGCCTTGGCAACTGCGACCGATTGGAGGAACAACGATTCCCGGAAAAAGGTCGGAAACTATGGGGGGAGGGAGCAGAAAAATCAGACTGACGAGTTTGGACCAAGGGCTCCCAAAGGTTTATGTCATTTTTGTAAGAAACCTACGCAATATATGGCAGAGTGCACTAAGATAACCGAGCTTCGGTTAAAGGAGGGGCAGACCGGTGGTACCGCGAGAGGAAAGAAAAAGGCCCTTGTGACACAGGTACATGAGGCTGAATCCGAGGACGAGGACGATGAGCTTCTTTTGGATGAGGAGTTGGAGGCAAAAAATGAGGTTGAAATTCCATGAAGGCAGAAATGTGCTTACGGTGGATTGAAAGGTGAAGCAGGCTGGATTGTAGATTCAGGTGCCTCCATGCACATGTGTAAGGATAGGCACCTGCTCACTATGATGAGAAATATTCCCACCGTAGAGATAGAGTACGGGGATGGGAGGATAGTCACCACTACTCTTGTAGGATCGGTAGATTTGAAAGTGGTAGTAGAAGGAAAGACATCCATAGTAACATTTTTTGATGTATTGTTTATTCCGGAGCTGAACAAAAACCTCATCTCTACATCCGTATTAGATGATAAGGGTTTTTTTACAAGCACTTGGGAAGGAGTCTTTACTGCTAGCTTTGAGGAGGATGTATATTTCATTGCTGAGAAAGGTAGCCATGGGATGTTTAGGCTGGTTTTAAGTAATGAAAAGAAGAAAATTTATTATGCTGGTGTTCATGATTTTATGATGTTGCATAAGAGGCTTGGGCATGTGAATCTAGAAAAGTTAAGAGAAATGAAAAAGATGGGAGTGGTGGAAGGGATTAAGTTCAGTGAGAATGATGATATAAGTGATTGTAGTGGATGTGCTCAAGGTAAAACACACAGATTACCTTTTCCTAAAACAACTACCTATAAGGGAGAAAAAATCCTAGATCTAGTACACATAGATATTTGGGGACCGGCTAAAGTGCCCTCACCGGGGGAGAAGAGATTTATGATGACTATCACTGATGATTGGTCTCGGTATTCTCGAGTGTATTTTTTGAAAAACAAGTCCGAAGCTCAGGATTGTTTTAGACAATACAAACCATGGAGCGAAAAACTCCATGAAACTCCAATCAAGAGAATACGGAGTGACAATGGTGGAGATTATACTTCTAACCAGTTTGAGGATTTTCTGACGGAAGATAGGGTCCAACACCAAAAGACAGTTCCAGAAAACCCGGAACAGAATGGGGTAGCTGAAAGGTTAAATAGAACACTAAGTGAGAGTGCTAGAAGTATGTTGTCAGATAAGATGACAGGAAAAAGATTTTGGGCAGAAGCAATGAACTGTGTTCATTACCTCAAAAATAGAGTTCTTACTTCAGCTATAAAAAATCAAAAACCTTATGAGAGATGGACAGGCCGAAAACCAGACATATTTCACTTTAAGGTTTTCGGCAGTCAAGTATTCAGTTTAGATACTGATCGGGTCCAATTGGAAGCTAGATCCTAAAGGAAAACCGGGATACTTATTAGGATATGATGAGGATGTTAAAGGATATAGAGTTTATGATCTAAAAAGGGAAGATAAAATCTTAGTAAAGCATCTAGTAGTTATGGATGAAGGAAAGTCTGTGGATCCCTTCAAATGTACGAAGTCAGTAAAAATCAGATTTGAGTCAAAAAATTCTGATGACTTTGAGCTTCCTAACTATCCAGGTTTTAGAGAAAATGACATTCTTGTAGGAACAAATCAGACCGAAAAGGACTCGGCTGTGGAAACTCCAGTGACAACTCTACCCAAAGCGGAAGACGTGGTGGAAATTGATTCGGAATCAAGGGATAGGGGAGAAGCCGAGTTTGTTCGAAAGAATCCACGAGAACCATCTATTCCGGCCTCAGATTTTGAGGGGGGGAGGAGAAGTAGCAAAAGACTGCAAGGAAAACAGGTTAATAACAAGGTAACTAAACTATCTCATCAAGATGAACCTCAAACTATGGAGCGGCGATGACTTGTCCAGAAAAAAACCGGTGGAAGACAACCATCAATGAGGAGATGGCCTCAATCATGGCAGCCGATACTTGGGAGCTGGTGGATTGTCCACCTAACCGAAAACCAATCGGTTGTAAGTGGGTTTTCAAATTAAAACTGAACCCAAATAACACAATCGAGCGCTACAAGGCCAGATTAGTGGCAAAGGGATTTACACAAAATGAGGGAATTGACTACGAGGAAACCTTTGCCCCGGTGGTCAGATTTCCCTCCGTCCCCATACTTCTCAGTTTAGCAGCAGCGGAAGGCATGGAAGTGCACCAGATGGACATCAAGACAGCCTTTTTGCATGGAGAATTGGAAGAGGAGATCTTCATGTGACAACCCGAAGGTTTTGTAGTGGAAGGAGAGGAGAGTAAGGTATGCCAGCTGATTAAATCTCTTTATGGTTTGAAACAGGCGCCTCGACAGTGGAATAAGAAGCTTGATGAGTTTCTTACCGGTCTGGGATATATCCGGATCAGCTCAGATCACTCAATCTATGTTTTCGAAGATGAGGAAGGTTTTATATTTATTGCAATTTATGTTGAAGATTTGCTTGTTTTTTTAAGTAAATCAATGGAAAAAATTAATAAACTGAAAACCCATCTTAAGGGGAGATTTGAAATGAAGGATATGGGGGAAGCAAAATATATTTTGGGAATTCAAGTAGAGAGAGACCGAAAAAGAAAAATTATAAGACTGACTCAAAAGGAAGCAATAGGGAACATGCTTGAAAAATTTCAAATGGATAAAGCTAATAGTTGTACAACTCCAATGGAGTTGAAGAGGGGAAGTGAGGGGAGTGAGGAAGAAGGAGTCATAGTCTTGGACGAGGAATTATCTCATGAAAAAAAGAAGTTCATGCAGACTATTCCTTACAGGCAAGTAGTGGGAAGTCTAATCTATTTTATGAATTGTACCCGGCCGGATTTAGCTGCATCTGTAGGAGTGCTGAGTAGAAGTCTAAATGCTCCCACTAAGAAGGATTGGGAGGCAGCTAAGAGAGTCCTTAGATATTTGATAAGAACTAGGGATCTATGGTTGCATTTGGGTGGGGAGAATACTGACATCACTACTTGGAGTGATGCCAATTATGGTGATACTCCGATGAGGAGATGCACTTCTGGATATGTATTATATGTGGGTGATGGGGCTTGCTGTTCGAGTAGCAAACAGCAAAAGGTTATTGCTCAGTCCACCATAGAGGCTAAGTATATGGCCTCTTGCTCTGCTGTAAAAGAATTGATGTGGGTCAAGTCTTTGCTTGGTGAGCTTGGTCATCTTAAGAGTGGTGTGCAAAAAATATTTTGTGATAATCAGGTAGCAATTGCTATTTTTGCCAATCCTAAACATCATTTTAAAGCCAAACACATGGACATCAGACTCAGCTTTGATTGAGAGAAAGTAGAAAACAAAATAATCAGTTTAGAGTACAGACTAGATAGTGAGATGGTAGCAGATATGATGACCAAACCTGTGCCTTCCCCTAAGCTAATTTTCTGCAGGGAGAAGTGTGGTCTGAAATTAAAGATTGACTAGAAAATAAGGGGAAGGTAGAAATAAATGGTCCATTTTTAGTATTTTCTAGGTCTAAATAGAAATATAGAAAGAATTTGAGGCAGTCTACCTCTAACTTCTCTCTCCAACTCTCAAACTTGTCGCAGTCACTGAGAAATTGGAGAGGGAGCTAGAGCCATGGCTACCTAGGCTATCCAGAGGTTTACGGGAAATTTATTTTAGTTAGGGGTTTATTTATATAAAAGATTATGCTGGCCACAGGATTTGATCCTTGTACCTACAGGCCGGCCGACATTTAGTAGCCGGTAGCCTTAGCCGTTAAGTCTAGCATTAGTGTTACGTAGTATGTAGTTTGATAGTTATTTAAATGTGTATACGTACGTTAAATCATTTAACTGTAATAGATTACAGGATACATAGATCCGGTAATATATAAAGTACGGATTCCGGTACAAACAAGAAATCAATACCGCACATTTATTTCGTAAGTGAAAGGAATATCACGCATGTATTTATTACGGTTACGATTAAATCCGAATTTAATCGAACGGCCGGAATTAGCGCCGAGATTGCGGAAGGAGATTTCGGCGGTTTGTGGCCATCGCCACATCGGATGACAGGTGGCAAAATTACGTTGGATCATGGAATCTCCGGAGATTATGGCATCGAATCCAGATATGACATGTGTCAACATTTAGGCCATGTCGTACAATAATCGTACATAAAGTACACCGGCAGCTATTTTTTTGCGTACGGAACTGTATCCTGATTGGTTCTGTACATCGGTAGATAGAGTCTGTGAGAGAGATAGGACTTAGAATAACTATGAGATAGGACCCTCTCTCCCAGAGAGCTTTTGTACAAAAGCTCAACTTTGACCCTCAATAACTTACTGCTCAGGGGAGCAAATTCAGAGATTCTTTTTGCTATAGACTCAGGGGAGTCTTGCCTTCACAGGGGTGCGGGTGGTTATAGTTTTTGTCTGCCAGGGAGGCAGTTGTTTTCGCTGAAACACAAACTGGTTAGAGTTATCCTAGAGGCTTCTTGGAAGTTGTCCACTCTGAGGACTTATGGAGGTCTCAGAGTTTCAAAAGTCTCCTCATAATCTATCCCTTTTTTTTGGGTGAACCCCTTTGCTATCAACCTAGATTTATTTCTCTCAATGGTACTATTTGAATTCAATTTTAATTTTAATACCCATTTGCACCCGATAGGTTTTTTGTCTGGAGGACAATCCCCCAGCTCCCAAGTGTTAGCTTCCATGATGGAAGTCGTCTCATCATTTATGGCATTGACCCATCGGTCTTTTTCCAAACTGTCCATTGCCTCCGAGTATGACTGAGGCTCATCAAGGTGAGATGGCTATGTTACCTTGTGAGCAGCCTGTTTTTCTTGTAGCCTTTTGCAGGTCCTTTGTCCTCCCTCAAATTTTGAAGCTGGAATGGAGGGAATTCTCGGGTTCCCTCTTACTGTCTCATCGGCTCCCCTATTCATGAAAGCCGGTTCGGGCTCCTCCTCTGTCTCCTCAGAGTGTATAGAGATATGAGGAGATCCCGGTACATCTCCCCGATCTTGGCTCTTCCTTGAATCTGCCATCATGTTTTACCTTGTGTCCCTTCGGAGAAGATCCGAGTCCTCTTCACTCTCGGTCTCAAAACTGATTCTGATTTTCTTAGTGTATTTGAAGGGATCAACGGAATTCCTTTAATCCATGACAACTACATGCTTTACCAGAATGATTTCTTGTTTAGCTAAGTCATAGACTTTATATCCATTAACATCCTTATTATATCCCACAAAGTATCACGGTTTCCCTTTAACTTCTAGTTTCTAGTTTTTCTTATATGTGTCAATACTGTTAACTTGACTACCGAGAACTTTCAAGTGAGAAATATTCGGTTTCCTTCCAACCTGTCTCTCATAAGGTGTCATTCCTTTAACGGCTGTAGTGAGGACTCTCTCTTAATGTAATTAGCACAGTTCATGGATTATGCCCAAAATCTTCTTCCTATTTTCTTATATGCCAAAATACTACATACACTATGTCCCAAAGTCCGATTGAACCTCTCAGCTACCCCATTTTGTTCTGGATTATTCGGTACAGTTTTGTGATGGTGAACTCCCTCATCTCTCAAGTGTTTCTCTAACTGGTTAGAGGTGTACTCCCCCCCATTATCACTCCTTATTCGCTTAATGGAGGTTCCGTGCAATTTCTCACTCCAAGCTTTGTATTCTTTGAAGTACTTTGGTGTTTCATACTTTGTTTTTAGGAAACAAACTCTAGATTATTTGGCCCAAACATCAGTAACTATAAGCATATACCTTTTTCCCCTAACCGAACGTACTCTTGCTGGTCCCCAGATATCTGTGTGGACCAGATCTAGTACTTTCTCACCTCTATATGTGGCAGTTTTGGGAAAGGGCAGTCTGTGAGCCTTACCTTAGACACAACCACTACAATCATCCATCTTTTAATTATCCCCAAACTGAATGTCTTCTTCTACACACAGCTTCTTTATTTTCCTCAGCCTATCAAAATGCACATGCCCCAACCACTTATGCAAGATCATCAAGCTCCGAACACCACCATAGTAAGTACTCTTCTTTTCATTACTCAGGTTAAGCTTAAACATTCTTTGGCAACCCTTATCTTCTGTGAAGTAGACTTCACCTCCATACCTAGTTGTAAAGACTCCCTTTTTAGCGAAGGTATCAAAATCATTGTCATCTACTACAGAGGTGAACACAAGAATTTTACTTAGCTGAGGATTATAGAGCACATTTGGGAAGGTGAGTATAAGTCTTACCCTCCACTAAGACTTTCAGTTCTACCGAGCTCACTAGATCTGTAGTAACTACTGTCCCATCTCCATACTCTATTTCTACAGTAGGGATCTTTCTTAACTTAGTGAAGAGGTGCTTGTCACGAAACATATGCATGGATGCACCTCGGTTGAGGATCCATCTTTCCTGTGGAGCTTCCCGAAAGGCTCATAGAGCACACTTCTGTTTCTGAGGGATCTCCTTCTCCTCCAAATTTTTCGTTGAGATGAAGCTCCACATCTCCAGATTTTTCGTTGAGATAAAGCTCCACATCCTCCTCCTCAAAGGACTCGTCCTCCTTGGTCTCCACTTTTACATGTGTGACCACAAGTGTCTTGTTCTTCTCTCCGGAAGAACCCCCTCCACGGTTTTCTTGGAGCCTCGGTTCTGACAGCTTGGTGCAATCAGCTATGAAGTGTCCGGCTTTTTGTCGAAATGACAAAGACCTTTGGGGGGCCTAGGCTCTCCGAATTGATCTCCTTTGAAGTTGTTGTACGGATTCTTTGGATACTTCCTCCACCTGTCGGTTCCGGCAGCTAGAGCTTGAATGCTCTTTCCTTCTCTACGGATCTCAATGGTGTTCTCTTGCACGGGTATCATTTGGACCACTGTGTTCCACTTCCAAGAACTCTCATCCATTTCTTGTACTCGGTACACTATGTTTTCATACTCCTCAAGCAACTTTATGATGAGGGTGTTAACTTTCATCTTCATTGTGCTTGTCCATCCGACACTTTCTATCTCCGTATATAGACAAGAGAGATCATTACAGTAGTCTAACATCTTCCCTCCTTTGTTAGTATAACTCCCCAGCCTTTGCTCAACCAGCTCAAGCTCTTGAATGGTACTAGTTCTATTAATATCCACTAAAGACATCCACAACTCTTCGGCCTTCAAGATGTGAAGATGAGAGGTAGCCAATGCTTGAGTGAGGTACCTCAAAATGTATTGCCTCACATTCATTTAGTACGCCACGTGCGGTATTTTCCTCGCTCTTGCGTACCGCTTTAAGTGGTGGCAATGGAAAGGGTGACTCCCGCCTTTCCCTTTTTACCACTTTATCACGTCGGCCTCCTTTATTGGAGCATATGTTCCTACACATTACCTCACTCTACCAAACCCTGGTGGAGTTCCCTAAGATGGACGTTTCAGTTGTCCACTGACAATACCCCAGTATCCCTTTTCACACAATACCTCTGTCATCATGGTTTCGGAGTAAATGAACCCAGATCCGCTGAAGATGGGCACCCTAGAGGGTGGGCCCATAACTTGCAATTTTGTGTCACCCATTGGACTGCAAAATTTAGGAAGCCTCTAGCTAGCTTTTGACTAACCCACTTTCAACTAGAACTTTTGCTACCCAAGTAAGCAGAAAGAGAATCTGATTGCACCCTTGTGCAGTTTGGACTCCCTTGAGTCCACAGTAAAAAGAATCACTGAAAACACCCAATCAGGTGATTAGATTTCAAGTGGCAAAGATGCCAATATTTATACATGCTTGTTAGGAGAGAGGCGACTTTCTCCTCAATCCTCTAAGTCCTTAACCCCTCTCATAACCTCTATCTAATGATGTACAAACCAACTGTATGACATACAGACAGAAAGGTACTAGGACGTGTACTTTCTTGGCCCAATACCGAGGCGTAAAGTGGACGTCATTCCTTAAGACATCTTTGCGCTCCCGAGATTCGTGCTTCCTAATGATATCTGCCACGTATCGACAGGTCATGTCACGTCCGAAAACTGCCAAGACAGCCATTTCGCGATCTCGTCGATGATGCGGGCCGTCGGATCGAAGACGACTTTTAATGTTCGCCGTCCAAAATAACAAATGTCTGGTAAATTTGTTTTGTGCGTACTAATCTCAACTATTTTCTATGTCCTCAATTTGTTATTCCGTTAATAGAATTAATGATCTAGCTAATATTTAAATAGCTATCAAACCCTACGTATCGTAACGGACTACTACGAGAGACCAGTAAGAGCTGACGGCTACGCCTCGCTCTGCCGGTCGGAGGTTCGAGTCTTGCCGTACTCAACCTTTTAGTTGAGTGTGACTTAGGTCACTCTTTAGTCCTGCCTAAGGAGCTGAGGCAGCCATGGCTCCACCACCCTCTCTCTTGTTCAGTGACTACATCAAGTATGGGGGCTAGAGAGAGAAGGTGGAGGCAGGCTGCCTACGTTTTTTTTTTTAGCTATTCTAATCAATTAAGACCTAGAAAACATCTCCCCTAAATCTAGGGATTTCAACAAAACGCCACATCACTTTATGGATTTCTTTTTGATAATGCTATTATTTATCAGTAGGAATCTGTTGCAGGTCTGATAGCATTTTATTCCATTAATTACATGAGGTAGAAGTTAGGCTCATGCATGACTCTTTCAGTACTTTGTGGTTTAATTGTGGAACCAACTTTGACTTTAGGTTGCGGATCTAGTTGTAATCTAGAGTAGAAATTTATGCCCCTAGTGTAGTACGGATAATTTGGTCTAATCTCTAATCATTAGCATCTGCTCTCCGTTGATTGGCTAATTGATAATGTTAGGTGGTCTGAGACCGTGCATAAGCACTTGGGAAAAGAGACAGGTTGCTTTCAGTACTGTCTCTTGATAAAAACCCTAGAAAATTCCAACAAACCTTCTTTTGGAGAATCTTTGTCGTGGTGTGTGGGACTTCATTGCCATATTGGTTTGAAACTGTCTTTTGTGGAAATCGCAGCTTGGAGGGTAGTTGGCACTATCAATCTTTTGGGCAGTTTGGACTTTTTCTCTTTGGAACCTAGGGGAGTATGGTCGGTTCTGATTGGCTAGAACCGACGCGTGAAGTGGTGCATTACCTGTCTGCGGTGCCATTGGGGGAGATTTGTCTTCTCTTTTTGCCATTATTGCTTCCAAGGGTATGTGTAGCTTGCTTTGCCATCAACATTGATTTCAACTTTTATTTCTATCTTCTGGGGCAAGGTCATATTGTTAATTCCAAAACAACCGATTCTTTATTTCTATTATATCTGTGTGGAAGTCTATTTTAGGGTTCATTTTGTTGGTTCTTTTCGGGTGCGGTTTCATTAGGGTAGACTACAAGGATTCTTGGGGCTGGAACCATTGGTTTTGTGTAGGCTATGGTCAGACGTCCAACAGAGTAGAATAGTATTGAAAAGCCACTTGTCTCCTCAAATTAGACGGGATAGGAGCTTCATATTTTGAGCCCCTCATTTCTTGAGGGGAGTTAGGGTTCTCTTTACCGACAGTTCCGACAATTCTGTCTGTTAGCTATCACTCGATGGGAGGGGGAGAAGCTCAGGAAAAAGGGGCTCCGGAAATCAGATCTCGAGCGCAGGGTAGTCCGGATAATTTTGTACGGGAAGAAGAGTTGTAGATGATGGAGGAGTTAGTCCTTATGGCTTCTTTGTCTGATTCGCCTGCAAAGGAAACCTTCGGGTCATCCGCTCCTCCACCTCCTCCTACCGTGACGCACGAACAATTTCCCTCTTTGGCCGAGGCCGCCAGAGGTCCACGCGGAGGAGAGGAATAAGTCATCCCCTACGGCTCGTCAAAAAGGGTTAGCTCACAAGGAGCCGTACACGTGTCACTTTCTAGAAGTGGTGTTCTATACCCGGTCAAAGGTTCCCAGGGTTGAGATCCCCATAGACCCAACGATGTTGACCGATCCCCGCCGTCCTCGGAGGAAAAAACTCTTAGAACTCCTCAATCTACATGAGTTGAAGGTCAAAAATAGGTTAGTTCAAAGGGTGGTCCGCTCAGATCGACTTAAAATGGTCTGGTGTTGAATTCACTGATTTAGGGAAGGTATTTTCTAGGTCTTAAATTTATGTAAATTAAACAAAAGACAAATCATACTTGTTCTAGTAAGTGAAGGAGAGAGAGGGCGGTGGAGCCATGGCTGCCTGAGCTCCATAGGCAGGACTAAAGATTAAACTACGTCACTCTCAACAAAAAGGTTGAGTCCGGTAGGACTTAAACCTCCAACCGGCAAAGCGAGGCGTAGCCGTCAGGTCTTACCGGTTTGTCGTAGTAGTCCGTTAGGATACATAGGTTTTGATAACTATTTAAACATTAGCAAGATCATTAATTCGTTCAACGTAATAAGAACATAGAAACTAGTTAAGTTTTAGTGTGCACAAAACAAATGTACTGGACATTTGTTCTTTTGGATGGCGAACATTAAAAGCCGGCTTTGATCCGACGACCCGCATCATCGCCGAGATCCATAAATGGTTGTCTTGGCAGTTTTCAGACGTGACATGACCAGGCGACACGTGGCAAAATATATTTGGGAAGCGGGAATCTCGGAGAGCATGAGGACGAGTCCGAAGGAGACAGGCGTCCACTCCATGGTCTTGTCGTACACAAGCCGTACAGAAAGTACATCGGCCTTAGTACTTTTTGTACTGTACAGTCTTCTGATTGGTTCGTATATCATTAGAAAGGGGTTATGAGAGGGGTTTAGGACTTAAAGAATTGTCTACCAACAAGCTTGTATAAATAATGACATCTTTGCCATTTGATAATTAATCGCCTGGTTGGGCGTTTTTTGTGATTTCTTTTGCTGTGAACTCGGGGAGTCCAGAATGCACAGGGGTGTAGTCTGATTGTCTATTTGACAGCTAAGGTACTAGTAATCCAAAATTAAAAGAGGGCTAGCCAAAAGTTACCTAGAGGCTTCCTGAATTGAGTGTTCTAATGGGGGACACATAATTGCTGGTTATGGGCCCAACCTCTAGGGTGCCCATTTTCAACAGATCTGGGTTCATTTACTAGGCAGCCATGATGACGGGGCATTGTGTGAAAAACGATACTGGGGTATCGTCAGAGGACGAGTGAAACATCCATCTCAGGGGACTCTATCAGGGTTTGATAAAGTGAGGTTTTCTGCAGCAGCATCTGCTCCAAAGGAGGAGAAACACGATGGGGACAGCAGTGTGTCTGAAAAGGGGAAAGGATAGGAGACACCTCTTACTCTTATTGCCACGACACCCGGAGTGGTGGTTGTGAAGACCGAGGAAAATGATATTCAAATGTGGGAGTACGCCAACGTGAATGCCAAGATTTTCATTATGAGTCACCTCACTCAAGCTCTACCGACCTCTCGTTTTCACATCTTCAAGGCCGAGGATTTGTGGATGACTTTAGTGGAGATTTATAGAGCTGGTACCATTCAGGAGCTCTAGTTGGTGGAGCAAAGATTGGGGCGTTATATTTACAAAGGAGGGAAGATGTTAGATTACTATAATGATCTCTCTTGGCTTTAAATGGAGATGGAGAGTGCTAGATGGACAGGCACAATGAAGATGAAAGTTAACACTCTCATCATGAAGTTGTCTGAGGAGTACGAAAGCATAGTATACCAAATGGAAGAAATGGATGATAGCTCTTGGAAGTGGAACACCGTCGTCCGAATGATACTCGTGCGAAGAATACTATCGAGATCCGCAGAGGAGGAAAGAGCATTCAAGCTCTAGCTGTCAGAATAGACCGGTGGAGAAAGGACCCAAAGAAGCCGTACAACAGCTTCAAAGGGGATCAATCTGGAGAACCGAAGTCTCCAAGGGGTCTTTCCAATTTCTGCAAAAAGCTGGTGACTTCATAGGTGATTGTATCAAGTTGTCGGAGCTGAGGCTCCAAGAAACCCGAGGAGGGGATTCTTCCAAAGGGAATAAAAAGGCATTTGTGGTCGCACGAGTGAAAAGAGAGACCGAGGAGGACGCGTCTTCTAAGGAGGATGATAGGGTGCTTCTCCTTGACGAGAACTTGGAGGAGAAAGAGATTCCTCAAAAACAGAAGTGTGCCCTTGGAGCCATTCGGGAAGCTCTAGAGGAAGGATGGATCATTGATTTAGGTGTATCCATGCATATATGCCGTGAGAGGCATCTCTTCACTAAGCTAACAAAGATCCCTACTGTAGAAATAGAGTATGACGATGGGAGAGTAGTTACCACAAATCTAGTGGGCTCGGTAGATCTAAAAGTTTTGGTGGAGGATAAGACTTCCATACTCACCTTCTCAGATGTGCTCTAGATTCCTCAGCTCAGTAAAAATCTTGTGTCTACTTGTGTATTAGATGACAAGGATTTTGATACCTTTTCTAGAAAGGGAGTCTTTACAGCTGAGTACGGAGATGAAGTCTACTTCACAATAGATAAGGGTAGCTAAGGAATGTTTAGGCTTAACCTGAGTAATGAAAAGAAGAGTGCTTACTATGGTGGTGTCCTGAGCTTGATGATCTGGCATAAACGGTTGGAACATGTGCATTTTGATAGGCTGATGGAAATAAATAAGCTGGGTGTGGTAGAAGGCATTCAGTTTGGAAATAATGAAATGATGGATGATTGTAGTGGGGTTGCCCAAGGTAAGGCTCATAGACTTGTCTTTCCCTAAACTGCAACATATAGAGGTGAGAAAACACCAGATCTGGTTCACACAAATATCTTGGGACCAGCCAAAGTATCTTTGGATGTGGGGAAGAGGTATATGCTGACAATTACTAATGATCAGTCCAGATATTCTAGAGTCTACTTCCTGAAAAAAAATTCTGAAACACCAAAGTACCTTAAAAAATACGAAGCCTGGAGTGAAAAGTTGCACGGAACCCCCATAAAGAGAATAAGAAGTGATAATGGTGGAGAGTACACCTCTAACCAGTTTGAATAATACTTAAGAGATGAGGGAGTTTAGCATCAGAAAATTGTACCAAATAATCCAAAACAAAATGGGGTAGCTGAGAGGTTGAACCCAACTTTGGGAGATAGTGTGTGTAGTATGTTGGCAGATTAGAAAATAGGAAGAAGATTTTGGGCAGAAGCCATGAACTGTGCTCATTACATTAAAAATAGAGTCCTCACTACAGCCGTGAATGGAATGACATCTTATGAGAGATGGGTTGGAAGGAAACCGAATATTTCTCACTTGAAAGTTTTCGGTAGTCAAGTTTAGAGACTTGACACAGATAAGAAAAACTAGAAATTAGGTGCTAAAGGGAAACCGGGATACTTTGTGGGATATGATGAGGATGTCAAGAGATATAGAGTCTATGACTTAGCTAAACAAGATATCATTATGGTAAAGCATCTAGTTGTCATAGATGAAAGGAAGTCTTTTGATCCTTTTAAATACACTAAGAAAATTAGATTCAGTTTTGAGTCCGAGATTGAAGAGGACTTAGATCTTCCCAGATTGGACACTAGTGAAAACGTGATTGTAGATTCAGGAGAGAGATCAAAAATGGGGGGGAGTTATCTCAAAATCTCCTCATATGTCTACACACTTTGAAGAGAGAGGAAGAGAGCCAAAACCGACTTCCATCGATAAGGAATATGAAGAAACAGTGCCGAGGAATCCAAGACTTCCCTCCATTTCAGCCTTGGACTTAGAGGGAGGAGGGAGGAGCAACAAACGATTACAAAAAAAATAGGCTGCTCACAAGGTAACAAAGCTATCTCATTGATGAGCCTCAGTCATACTCGGAGGCAATGGGCAATCCGAAGAGAGATAGATAGGTTAGAGCGATAAATGATGAGATGGCTCAATTTTGGAGGCTAATACTTGGGAGTTGGTGGACTGTCATCCAGACAGAAACCTATCAGGTGTAAATGGGTATTTAAACTGAAGCTAAACCCAGATAAAAACATTGAGAGATATAATGCTCGGTTGGTAGCAAAGGGGTTCACCCAAAAAGATGGGATAGATTGAAAGGATCGATAATAAATTCTGAGCTCACTTACGAACAAATATAGCAGCAGAAGCATTCAGATTATAAAACATTAAATCAACATTGAAGAGACATTTCGGAAATTTCTCATATTAATAAAAATCCGAAATTACAAATTTTGCTCTTCTATCTCCTTGTCTCTATTCCTCCTTGTGTTCCTTGCTTGATTAATTAACACACATTCATAGTGTCCCTTAAATACAATACCAGCTATGCGGTGAAACGTATGAGCGTGCGCCGCCAAGAAGCCTTTAGAAATCTGCCACTTGTCCGCAGATTAAGCTAGAATACTCTAATTCTCACTAAGGGCTGAAACATGGCAAAACGACAAACCAAACGAAAGTACTACACAAATCTAAATATACTATCGTAGTATATTAGACGTAACACAATTCTAGACGCGAAACGAAACGACAAATTCATTTCGCGAAACAAATAGAACTTTATCGAAACGTACGTAGGAGTACTTTCGGTAAATTCTGGAAGGTACGGTACTTTGCGAAATCGAACTGATTCCGCGCGCGTACGATTCTTTCAATCAATCGTAACATTCCCCCTCTTCATTGAAGAATCGTCTCCATCACAGTAACCCTAATTTAGGTCTTCCTCTTAAAAGCACTCGAACGTCGCCGCCTTAGTAAGCATATCGGCAGCTTCCTCAAGTGTCGAATTTTCCACAATTGACTTATACTCCTTCTCCCATGCCGGCTTCCACTTCGCTTCCCAATCACATGAGTTTCTCGCCTCCGCGTATGATTGAGGATCGCCGGCCAGATTCTCGCACATTAATTGCTATAAAAGGAATTCCGTCTCCTTGGCATCGGAGACGAAATAATGGGAATTAGAATTCTCTCCACCAATTTTGTCATAAGAAAGCCGATTCGGTTTCTTTCCTCGATTCTCTCGAGTACTCCATCTAAGAATCAGAACTTGTTCCACAATCTTCTCCACCTCGTCCACATTCGATTTTGAACTCGAAGATGTTTGACTTTCCGTCGACATTTTGGAATTTCGGCTCACATTACTCCGAACATCAATGTCAATGTCCAATTTCTCCGATTGTGAATCAACATTTGATTTTCCCTTCTTGATGTTGACAACGGATTCTGACTCCTCATCCGAATCCGAATCCTCAATGTCTGGGAAATTGGCAACTTCCTCTACCTCATAAAAATCAAGATTCTTCTTCAATTCTGCCGATTTTTCAATAACCGATTTTAAGTGTTCATGAAAATTGACATTTCTGGATTCTTCCACAATGCGACGAACATGATCAAATACACGATAAAGATTTCCTTTCGTGCTATATCCCACAAAAATTTCGGGCCAACTTCTCGCAGCAAATTTCCCTTTTCTTTTCACTTGATCCACATACAGCGTAGCATGACATCCCCAAATTCAGAGATGATGGAGAGCCGGTTTTCGCCCATAAAGTAATTCGAATGGTGTTTTATCACCGGAAACCGAAGTAAGTCTCCGATTACAAATGTTATTGGCCAAGAGGATAGCATCTCCCCATAATGAGATACTTTGACTAGCCGAATGCACCATCGCCCTCACCATTTCTTGTAAGGTCCTATTTTTCCTTTCGGCTACTCCATTCGATTCCGGAGAATAAGGTGAAGTAAATTGTTAGGTAATTCCTTTCTCCTTACAATACCTCTCGAATGCGATAAATTCTCCTCCATTATCCGAACGAATGGCTTTCAATTTCTGTTCGCATTGTCTTTCGGCAAATGCATGCCACTCAATAAAAGTTTCAAGAGCATCCGATTTCCTCTTCAATAAACGAACCCACGAAAATCTTGAATAATCATCAACGATGACCATAACATATCGATTTCCTCCAAGGCTTTCCGGCTTAATTTGTCTACATAGATCAACGTGGACAAGCTCCAAAGGATGTTGAGCCCGAAATTTCACATCCTTCGTTGGATGTGATTTCCGAATTTGTCGTCCTTGACTACATCCATCACACCCATTTATTTTTTCGCCGGTAGCAAGATCTAATCCTCTCACACATGCTGTTTTTATCATTTTCCTCAAATTTCCTTCGGATGTATGACACATCCGATGGTGCCATAACGTTAAATCTCCCTTTAATTCCGAGATTTGATTTAGAATACCCGTGGAAGAAGCATTCTTCCTCGGTCGCTTCCATAAAAGTTGACTATGCATCGAATTGGTGACTTCGCCTTCGCCGATTAATTTGCCATCGGCGGGATATATGCGAATCGCCTACGCTTCCACCGGCACGCTGAATTTGAGGTACGCTTAATAGATTCACTGAACCATCCGAAATATATAGGACATTCAATAGACACGCCTCCGAAATAGTTTCATTTCCAAAACGGTCACATGTAGGTAAATTCAATCGAACGGTACCCACTTTACCAACCGTAATCGTTTGTCCACTTGCGACCGTAATAACCTTTGGGACGGTAAGTGAACGCATGTCGTCAAACATTGTAGCGTCCGTACAAACGTGGTGAGACGCTCTCGTGTCAATTATCCACTCATTTTCGCGTGCGTCACTTGGTTCACTTAATGAATCAATAGAGAGGTGGAGACAAGTGAACGTTTGTCCTCCTTCGTCTCCTTGAAAATTTCCCAAGTCAACAAAATTTCCATGGTTGCCGCCATGACCGCCATAGCGTCCACGACCACGACCACTATCACGTCCGCGACCGCGACCTCCAAGACTGCGACCGCCTCTTACTCCTCCGCTACTAAATTTAGAGTAGCATTGTTGGCTCGTGTGGCCTAGTTTCCCACGATTGAAGCATTCTTTCTCCTTTTCCGGACAAGAAGCCGAAAAATTATCGGGCCGGTTGCAACGGAAACACAAGACGTTGCTTTTATCATTTTGGACGGACCGAGGTCTTGATTTTCCGCCCCTTTCAAGCCAATTTCCACGGCCTCTCGTACCTCCTCCTTTTCCACCCCCTCTTCCACGGAAATAATGTAATTCCGCGAATTCGGGAGCGGTCACATTCAAGGATCCCGTGCTCAAAAAGCCCTTTGAAGAGCTAACACGATTACTCTCTGCCATCTTTAAATAATTCACAATAAACTTGTAGGTGTTATATTCCCTCGCAAGTAAAATATCCTTGAAGTGGATCCATTTATCCGGTAATGCATTCAAATATCCGGTTACTTTGTCCTCCTCCGTGATCACTCTCCCATTGTTGAGAAGTTGCTCCACAATGATATTGAATCTCTTCACGGCATCGTCAAAAGATTCGTTGGATTTCATCTTAAATTTGCATGAAATCGGAAAACATATATTGCCCTTTGTTTTGGATTCCTCTCTCAAATTGGGATTCCAATGCCTTCCAACATCCGTGTGCGGTGCTATGCGTGAGGAAATGACCATGCACGGATACCGAACAAGTTTGCATTAATCCGGTGATGGCCGCAAGATTCTTTCGCTTCCACAACCGACGAGCCTTCACATCTCCAACCGGCATTATCTCCTCTCCATTGACGACCTTCCAAAGGCCTCTCAAAATTAATTGAGCTCGAATATATTTCTTCTACGAAGGGTAATTCGATCCATTGAATACGACGGTCTTTCCGGGCATCTGAAACATTTCCACTCCTCCTTGACTATTTTCTTCTAAATCGGAATCGTCATCAAACTTAAATTTCCCCCTCTTATCTTTCACTTTCTTTGCCTCCCCATCACTATCATCGGAATCATCTCCATCCAGATTGGGATCCTGATAACCGTGAGTTAATTCATCAAACCTCCTATCCACGGCCAAGAATTTCTCATCAATCTGACGCATGAAATTCTCCAAATACTATCGCATTTGATTGTCGAACATAGAGCCACCGACACCTCTATTTTTATCAAATGAATCCGTGGGGAATGATGACTCAAATGCGGCTTCGGTAAAACTGAACTCTCTCTCTTATTTAGGAGGATCCTCGGGAGTCGGCAAATTTCCCCAAAGATTAGAAACGGGGGTAGCTGAAGAGGAGGGAGTGAAAGGGGACTTCTTTTTGTTCTTTCCCCCCATGCGTCAACACTAGACAAGGAGATACCACAATGGAGCTCTTCCCGCTCCGATACCAAATGAAAGGATCGATAATAAATTCTGAGCTCACTTACAAACAATTATAGCAGCAGAAGCATTCAGATTATAAAACATTAAATCAACATTGAAGAGACATTTCGGAAATATCTCATATTTATAAAAATCCGAAATTACAAATTTTGCTCTTCTATCTCCTTGTCTCTATTCCTCCTTGTGTTCCTTGCTTGATTAATTAACACACATTCATGGTGTCCCTTAAATACAATACGAGCCATGCAGTGACACGTGGGAGCGTGCGCCGCCAAGAAGCCTCTAGAAATCTGCCACCTGTCCGCAGATTAAGCTAGAATACTCTAATTCTCACTAAGGGCTGAAACATAGCAAAACGACAAACCAAACGAAAGTACTACACAAATCTAAATATACTATCATACTATATTAGACGTAACACAATTCTAGACGCGAAACGAAACGACAAATTCATTTCGCGAAACGAATAGAACTTTATCGAAACGTACGTATAAGTACTTTCGGTAAATTCTGGAAGGTACGGTACTTCGCGAAATTGAACTGATTCTGCGCGCGTACAATTCTTTCAATGAATCGTAACATAGGTTATGGGGAGACCTTTGCCTCGTGGTTCGGTTCCCATCTGTAAGGATTCTCTTAAGTCTAGCAGCAGCGCAAGACATAGAAATTCACCAGATGGATTTCAAGACCGCCTTCCTCAACGGTGAACTAGAGGAAAAAATCTTCATGCGGCAGCCAGAGGGTTTTGTAGAGGAAGGAGAGGAGAGCAAAGACTGCATGCTTATAAAGTCCTTATATGGACTAAAGCAGGCTCCCAGACAATGGAACGAGAAACTAGATGAGTTCCTCACCGGTCTGAATGATATAATGATTATTTGATTATACTTTGATTATACTTTTTGTTTATGTGTGATGCATTTGTCTGTTATTATTTATTTATGTTATTTTATATATGTTTGATATGCATTGTTTATGCATTAGTCCTAGGGTTTGTTGATGTCGATTATTCCATCAAACCTTAGATGTTGTCATAGGGTTTATTTATGTTGATTATTCCATGAAACCCTAGTTGTTGTTTATTGCATCTGTGTATGCATGTATGTTAAATGGAGGATGCATTTCAAATGATTGTTCATTGACTTAGCTTCGCTTAGCTTTTTGCATGATAGTTTGGGTGGCTTCTGCGGTCTATTTTAGACCAAAGAACAACAATACTTACGTTAATTAGTGTTACAATAGCATGAAGGACAGTAGAGTGTACTGTACTTCTAGAGGGATACGTGTTGACGTCTCAGACCTTTGCTGATATCTCAGAAAGGGGCCGATGTTAACATACACGCGTTGACCATCGGACTAGCAGAATCCCAGGATCGGACGGACGGAGTTCAAAGCAAACATTTGGGAGATATGTTCCGTACAAAACTATACATATCGTTGATACGAATCGAATGAAAGGATCGATAATAAACTCTGAGCTCACTTAAAAACACTTATAGCAGCAGAAGCATTCAGATTATAAAACATTAAATCAATATTGAAGAGACATTTCAAAAAATTCTCACATTAATATAAAACTGAAATTACAATCTTTTTCTTTCTCTTCTATTACTCCATATAATCCTCCAATTCCTCATTGATTGATTAACACACAGTCATGGTGTCCCTTTAAATACAATACCAGCCATGGCGTGACACGTGTGAGCGTGCGCCGCCAAGAAGCCTCCAGAAATCTGCCACCTGTCTGCAGATTAGACTAGAAAACTCTAATTTTTTCTAAGGGCTGAAACATAGCAAAACGACAAACCAAACGAAAGTACTACACAAATCTTAACGTACTATCGTACTATATTAGACGTAACACAATTCTAGACGCGAAACGAAACAAAAAATATATTTTGCGAAACGAATAGAACTTTATCGAAACGTACGTATGAGTACTTTCGGTAAATTCTGGAAGGTACGGTACTTCGCGAAATTGAACTGATTCCGCGCGCGTACGATTCTTTCAATGAATCGTAACATAGGTTATGGGGAGACCTTTGCCTCGTGGTTCGGTTCCCATCTGTAAGGATTCTCTTAAGTCTAGCAGCAGCGCAAGACATAGAAATTCACCAGATGGATTTCAAGACCGCCTTCCTCAACGGTGAACTAGAGGAAAAAATCTTCATGCGGCAGCCAGAGGGTTTTGTAGAGGAAGGAGAGGAGAGCAAAGACTGCATGCTTATAAAGTCCTTATATGGACTAAAGCAGGCTCCCAGACAATGGAACGAGAAACTAGATGAGTTCCTCACCGGTCTGGGATATAATCGGATCAACTTTGACCATTCTATTTATATGTTTGAGGATGAGAATGGTGTGATTTTTATTGCAATTTATGTGGATGATTTGCTGGTGTTAAGTAAGTCTATGAAAAAGATCAATAAGCTAAAGAAAGATCTTAGCAGCAGATTTGACATGAAGGATTTAGGGGAGGCTAAATATATTTTGGGGATTTAAATGGAAAGAGATAGGGAGAAGAGGATAATCATACTTATTCAGAAATAAGCTATCGGAAATATGCTTGAAAATTTTCAGATGGAAAAAGCAAACAGTTGAACCACTCCCATGGACTTGAAAAAAGTAAGTGATGGGAGTGTAGAAGAAGGAGTGATGATACTAGATGATTAGATGAGTCTAGAAGAGAGACATTTTATGAAGTGTATTCGTTACAGATAGGTTGTAGGAAGCTTAATTTACTTTATGAATTGAACCTGATCGGACATAGCCGCAGCAGTCGGAGTCCTCTGTAGGAGTCTGAATGATCTTACGAAGAAAGATTGGGAGGCAGCCAAGAGAGTCACGAGATACTTGGAAGGAACCAGAGATTTATGGTTGCACGTGTAATTCTGTGACCTCCATTGGTACACAAAATGTCCAGCTTATGTGAAGCCTCTAGGATAGTATATGCACATTTGAATTTGACAATTAATAAGTCCCACCATGCGACGCAAAAACTCTGACTATTTCCGCCCGTGTGTAGCTTACACTTCCCTGAGTCCGTTGCAAAGAGAATCACTGAATTTGCTCCCCTGAGCATTAAGTTATGGTTGTTGAAAGACAGCATATTTGAACAGATGGCCTCTAGGAGAGAGAGGACTTTTCAATATTTTTCTAAGTCATGAATTACTCCTAATAGCTATTCTAAAACAATCAAAATAGAGTACCCTAACTATAGTACATATAAAGTATTGAAGCCTCCGTACTTTATGTACGGATGTATTCGGCACCACTCCGGTCTACTACGTGGCAAATAGGTCAACGTCATTCTGTCCTTTTTCTCTTCCGGCATCCAATAGGATGATGCCACGTGTCATTTCCTCCCATTTCGCCGAACTGCTCCGTGATAGTATTTCCGGCATACCGGCACTCATGCGTGCTGTCCGTTCTTTTTACGGCAATCGATTTCCGCTGTTGGATCTAACGGCGCGCCGAATAAATGTTGACCGTTGAATTTCACCGGTCAAAGTTCCGTGTTGACTGGTGAATTTCGACGGTCAACATTCTGTGTTTTCCGCTTGAAATTCGTTCTAACTTTGCGAACCGTCGATCGCGACATTTAATTTTGTCCGTCGAAATTAAATGTTTGTTTCATTAATTTTGTGCGGTACTGCATTTCGTGCGGTACCACACGTTCCATGTTGCGTTTCGTTTTGTAGGATGTTAAATGGAATATGCAATAAATATCAAATACAATAGTCGTAACGATTCATCAAGGGTTGACGGATAAGGCGGGTGCCTATTCCGTACGGCAGGTGTCCGGAGGTTACAGGATAAAATCCTGTTTGTGGCAAGTATATTTTTGCAGGAGCCTAATCTTCTGCCTATCTCCTCACCTGTCTAAGGTAGACATGGCTGCCTGTCAAATCTCAGTGACTACAACAAGTATGAGAACCGCATGACCCAAAAAGATAGAACATAAAATATCATTTTTTCAACACTCCATTTATTTTCTAGTCTATCTTTTCTTTCACTCCACACTTCTCCCTACAAAATTTTAATTTGGGAGAAGGAACCGGCTTAGTCATCATATGTGCTACCATCTTTCCATCCGGTCTATATTCCAAACTAATTATTTTATTCTCAACCTTCTCTCTAACAAAGCTCAATCGAATATCCATATGCTTTGCTTTAAAGTGATGTTTTGGGTTTGCTGCAATTGCAATCGCAGCTTGATTGTCACAAAATACCTTTTGCACTCCGCTCTTCGTATATCCTAATTCTTGAAGCAAAGATTTTACCCACATCAGTTCTTTCACAGCCAAACAAGAGGCCATATACTCAGCCTCCATGGTGGACTGAGCAATCACTTTGCTCACCTTTTGTTGCTTACTGCTCCAACAGTAAGCCCCATTCCGCACATACAACACATACCCAGAAGTACACCTCATCGGAGCATCCCCATAACTAGCATCACTCCAAGTGGTGATGTTAGTATGATCCCCTTTCCAAATGCAACCATAGATCTCTCGTTCCTATCAAGTATCGCATGACCTTTTTGGCCGCTTCCCTATCTTTCTTCCTAGGATCATTCAGACTCCTACTTAATACTCCCACAGCTGCAGCTATATCAGGACGAGTACAATTCATAAAGTAGATCAAACTACCGACAACCTGTCTGTACAGAATTGTTTGCATAAACTTGCTTTCCTCAAGTCCTAGCTCATTATCCAGGATCAAGACTCCCTCTTCTAAGCTCCCCTCGTTTCCCTTCTTTAAGTCCATTGGAGTCGTACAACTATTTGCTTTTCCAATTGAAATATTTCAAGTATATTCCCAACTGTTTCTTTTTGAGTTAGTCTAATTGTTTTCTTTTCTCTATCTCTCTCCATTTTAATTCCCAAGTGTACTTTGCCTCTCCCAAATCTTTCATTTCAAATCTACCTTTTAGATCCTTTTTCAATCTATTGATTTTCTCCATTGATTTACTCAAAACAAGCAAATCATCAACATATATGGCAATGAAAATTATACCTTCCTCGTCCTCAAAAAAGTAGATAGAATGATCCGAACTGATTCGAATATATCCCAAACTCGTAAAAAACTCGTCTAGCTTTTTGTTCCATTGGCGTGGAGCTTGCTTCAGTCCATAAATGGACTTATGTAATTATGTGACCTCCATTGGTACACTTAATGTTCAGCTTACGTAAAGCCTCTAGGATAGTATATGCAATTTTGACTTTGACAATGAATAAGTCGCACCTTGGGACGCAAAAACTCTAATTCACTACACCCTTGTGTAGCCTGGACTCCTAGATTTTAGTATCATTCGCCTCTGTTTTTTGAACAGGTGCTACTGGAGCCGATCCACTAGCCATCAGTGTGATTTTCTCCTTCCCTTTGTCCGACATGGTGCTTTCTGCAACATCCTCTACCCCCTCTACCCCAGCAGATCCTCCAGTGAACCGAGATCCTCCAAACCCTGGTGGAAAACCAATTTAGCGGATGGCCGACGCACACGACCACTCACAATGCCCCATAGCCGTTTTTCAAACAATGCACCCCTCATCATTGTTTCCAAATAAATGAACCCTGTTTTGTTAAAAATGGGCACCTTAGAGGGTGGGCCCATAACTTGTAATTCTGTGACCTCCATCGGTACACAGAATGTCCAGCTTATGTGAAGCCTCTAGGATTGTATATGCACTTTTGACTTTGACAATAAATAAGTCCCACCCTAGGACGCAAAAACTCGGACTGACTACACTTTTGTGTAGCGTGGACTCCCTTGAGTCCGTTGCAAAAAGAATCACTGAATTTGCTCATCTGAGCGTTAAGTAATGGCTGTTCAAAGACAACATATTTGTACAGATGGCCCCTAGGAGAGAGAGGACTTTTCAATATTTTTCTAAGTCCTGAATTACTCCTAATAGCTATTCTAAAACAATCAAAATAGAGTACCCTAACTATAGTACATATAAAGTACTGAAGCCGCCGTACTTTATGTACGGATGTATTCGGCACCACTCCAAGTCTACTACGTGGCAACTAGGTCAACGTCATTCTGTCCCTTTTCTCTTCCGGCATCCAATACGATGATGCCATGTGTCATTTCCTCCCATTTCCACAAACTGCTCCCATATAGTATTTTTGGCATACCGGCACTCATGCGTGCCGTCCGTTCTTTTTATGGCAATGGATTTCGGCCGTTTGATCTGACGGCGCGCCGAATAAATGTTGACCGTTGAATTTCACTGGTCAAAGTTCCGTGTTGACCGTTGAATTTTGACGGTCAACATTTCGTGTTGACCGCTTGAAATTCGTTCTAGCTTTGCGAACCGTTGATCGCGACATTTAATTTTGTGCGTCGAAATTAATTGTTTGTTTCATTAATTTTGTGCGGTACTGCATTTCGTGCGGTACCACACGTTCCATGTTGCGTTTCGTTTTGTAGGATGTTAAATGGAATATGCCATAAATATAGTTTGAAATAAATATCAAATACAATAGTCGTAACGATTCATCAAGGGTTGACGGATAAGGCGGGTGCCTATTCCGTACGGCAGGTGTCCGGAGGTTACAGGATAAAATCCTGTTTGTGGCAAGTATATTTTTGCAGGCGCCTAATCTTCTGCTTATCTCCTCACCTGTCTAAGGTAGACATGGCTGCCTGTCGATTCTTAGTGACTACGACAAGTATGCGAACTGCAGGACCCAAAAAGATAGAACATAAAATATCATTTTTTCAACAACACTTGGGAGGGGAGCACACTAACTTCACTACTTAGAGTGATGCCAGTTATGGGGATGCACCTATGAGAAGATGCACTTTTGGGTATGTGTTCTATATGGGGAAAGGTGCTTGCTGCTGGAGTAGCAAGCAACAAAAGATGGTTGCTCAGTCCACTATGGAGGCTGAGTACATGGCCTCTTGTTCTGCTGTGAAAGAGTTGATGTGGGTCAAGTCTTTATTTCAAGAACTGGGGTATATGAAGAAGGGAGTGCATGAAGTATTTTGTGATAATCAGGCTGCAATTGCAATTGTAGCTAATCCAAAACATCATTTCAAAGCAAAACATATGGATTTAAGATTGAGTTTTGTGAGGGAAAAAGTTGAAAACAAAATTGTGAATTTGGTGTATAGAGGTGAAGCTAAAAGGTGGCTGATATGATGACAAAACCTGTGGCATCTCCTATGTTAAATTAGTGTAAAGAAAAGTGTGGTTTAAAAGAGAAATTGAAATTAGACTAGAAAATAAAGGGAGTTGAAATCACTGATTTTGGGAAGGTATTTTCTGAAACTCTGAGACCTCCATTGGCCCTCAGAGTATGCAGATCCAAAAGAAGCTAATCTAGATAGTGCCGACTCCAAGTTAATATAAACCCAAGTGACTAACCCCTTGACAGTCAGAACCCCAATATTGATTCACCCCTGTGAAATAACACTTTCTGTGTGCTCAGTTCCACCACAGAATGCAAAGTTAGAATATGAGATTTGGACACATTCACCCACTTTGACTTTCCCTTAGAAATACAGCCACCCTGGCAGACAAAAACTCTGACCGACTACACCCTTGTGTAGCCTGGACTCCCCTGAGTCCGCAGCAAAAAGAATCACTGAAAATGGTCAAGTAAATTGATAGTTATGGCTGCCCAAAGTTTGCCATTTATACAGGGTGCTCTCTGGGAGAGGCAGCTGCCTACCCAAAATTTATCTAAGTCCTATTCCCTCTCTAAAACTCTATCTACTGAAGTACGGCACCAATCAAATTACTGTATCGTACAAAAAAGTACAGGTGCCGATGTACTTTATGTACGGCCATTGTACGACATGGCCAAAATGTCGACACATGTCATATTCGGATTTGTTCCCGTAATCTCCGGAGTTGCCGCAATCCAATGTAGTGTTACCACGTGTCACTCAATATCGCGGTGATCGCAAACCGCCAAAATCGTACGCCGCGATCTCGGCATCCTTCGCGGCCGTCCGATCAAATTAGATTTCAATCGTGGCCGTCATAAATACCAGCGCGGTATTCTTTTCGGCGTCAAACAAACTGCGCGGTATTTATTTCGTATTCGTACCGTACGTCGTACTTTATACAACTGTTTCTATGCAGTATGCATATAGTTCTAGTTAAATGAATTTGTCTTATTGTAACTGTTTAAATAAACATCATACCCAGTAATATCTAATACAATTTAGACTATCTGGATAAGACTACCGGCTATTGCGGTTGTGACAAATGGCAGGTACCAGGATCAAATCCTGTCTCTGTCAAAGCTACCTTTTAGAGAAAACCCCCTATATAACAACTGTCTGTCTCCCTCTAGACAGCACAGGCAGCCATGGCTAACTCCTCCTCTAGTCTTCAGTGACTGCGACAAGTGTGGGGACTTGAGGAGGAGTTAGAGGCATGCTGCCAATATCTACTATTTTGCTTTTTATTTTGCAATCTCTAGACCTAGAAAATACTTGAATTCCAACATTTTCTAGGTCTTAAATTAGGTGAAATAAACAAAAGACAAAGCACAGGCAGCTTGCCTCCACCTTCTCTCTCTAGCCCCCATACTTGTTGTAGTCAGTGAAGGAGAGAGAGCGCTATGGAGCCATGGTTGCCTGAGCTCCATAGGCAGGACTAAAGAGTGACTTAAGTCACTCGCAATAAAAAGGTTGAGTCCGACAGAACTTGAACCTCTAACCGGCAGAGCGTGGCGTAGCTGTCAACTCTTACCGGTCTGTCCTAATAGTCCGTAGGATACATAGGTTTTGATAACAATTTAAACATTAGCAAGATCATTAATTCGTTCAACGGAATAATAACATGATAACTAGTTAAGTTTTAGTGCGCACGAAACAAATGTACCGGACATTTGTTATTTTGGACGGCGAACAAAAGCCGACTCTGATCCGACGGCCCGCATCATCGCCAAGATCCCTAAATGGCTGTCTTGGCCATTTTTGAACGTGACATGACATGGCGACACGAGGCAAGATATATTTGGGAAGCGGAAATCCTGGAGAGCATGAGGACGAGTGCAAAAGAGACATGCGTCCACTCTATGGCCTTGTCGTACACAAACCGTACAGAAAGTACATCGGCCTTAGTAACTTTTTGTACTGTACAGTCTTCTGATTGGTTCGTACATCTGTAGATAGGGGTTATGAGAGGGGGTATAGGACTTAGAGGATTGAGAAGGTAGCCGCCACTCTCCCAACAAGCTTGTATAAATATCGGCATCTTTGCCATTTGATAATTAATCGCCTTGTTAGGCGTTTTTAGTGATTCCTTTTGTTGTGAACTCAGAGGAGTCCAGACTGCTTCGCTGCTTGGATAGCAGTAATCCAAATTGAAAGAGGGCTAGCCAAAAGTTACCTAAAGGCTTCCTGAATTCAATGTTCCAATGTGGGACACAGAATTGCATCTGGCTTGTAGGGGGAATAGTGAAAATTCTCAGCAGCTCATCAAAAAGTAGGTCATTTCAGTTTGTACTAGACAGACCCAATAGAGTGCCAACATGCTTGCACGTCACACAATCGGAGGATACAGCTAGAAGCAGAGCCACCCGAGGTCGAACCACTTCTCGTGCTTGGGGTTGGGAAGGAGTCGTTTGGAAGCACTCTTCAAAGACGCGGAAGGGTAAACGGTTTGACCAACGTGACAACAGGGGAAGGTTCGCACCTGTTGTGAAGGAGGAGACTTTTTCTTCTCCAGCGACCTCTACACCTAGACCGTCTCCTCCAACCGTACTAACTGTGAGACCTTTGAAAGGATTCTAGCTGACCAGAGAAACAGATCCAGAGGTTCCCAACATAGGGATTGCAGATCTGACTAAGGTGGTTAGTAGAACGGAGAAGTTGGTGTAGATAGTGAAAGCATAGGGTCATGCTACGACGGGGGTTGGACCAGTTACAGTAGATTGGGAGGCTCTAGAGAAAGAAAGACGGGATTTATGGGAACATAAATTAAACCTTATTCGGGAAGCTCAGCGCAGGTCCACTGAACTTTTCAGTGGGAAGAGGTCCATTCCATCAGTGATAGTGCCGCAACTAGAGGAAACAATTCAAGAAACCAACCCGACCACAGGAAACCAACCACGCATCCCTCTCTCGGAAAGGAGCCTGACACTCTCCTTAGAAGGGGATTCTAACTTAATAAAAAGGGTTTGGGTACATATACTTCTCGACATCAGTGTTTCTCCTCGTGAGTGCCAATCCGGCATTTCAGGATGACGCTCGGTGGGAAGCCTTAGTGGAATTCTGACTGGTTTTAAAGGGTTCACATTCCCTTGAGGGCTGCACTCCTTCTCCAGCCAGACAATCCCGTGCTTTTCCCTCATCTTCTTTACCACCTCATTCCCCAGTTGTCGCAGTCTGTGGATCTTCAAATCCTCTTACTTAAGCGACCAATCCATCCCTGCCAATTCTCCTCATCACCAGCGTTCTCCTTCTTCTAGCTCATGAACTCCACCTCCCTAGACCTCCAGGAGGCGACCCAAGAGACAAACGCCTTATCCTACAGAGCCTCGGTAGTCTGCATCTCTGTCTCAGTCACCGCCTATTTCCCAAAGACCTTTGAACAAACCTCGTCTCCACATCCCATCGGTGGAGACAATTCTAAGGGGAGAACAATACTTTATTACATATATAGAGGAGAAAGAAATCCAACACCTTTTTTAGCAGTACGACCATTGTCAGTCGGGGGGGATCATAGTTGCTACACCCGCCCTTCAAATCGGAGGAGGAAGTGGTTCGGATCTAGAAGGTGTATATCTAAGAGAAATCTCGCAAGCTCAGTTTGTCTACCCCACCAGATCGGCCTTCCCACAATTCACCAATCTCGCAAAGGAAGAGTAAGAGATGAATTTAGACTCTAGAGAGAATAGAGAGAGAGAGTCACCATGGTTGCCGCCATAGTTAGAAAGAAATAGGGAAACAGACAATCAAATTGATAGATTACCAAAATGTTGCCCTTAACAGCATTTAAACCTAGGTCTACGATTTCTATGTAGACGTGTGTCTTATCCAATTAGGCGTTAACGAATCGATAAACATATATGGTGCGGTAATCACTTTAAGTGTTATAGAAACGTCACTTTGACTTAAACAAACAAAAATTGACGAAACCGCATCTATTGTCAAACGGCGCTCGCGGACGCTAATCTCACCGTGTAAAATATGTGATCGGACGGCCGTCGTCGCCCCCGCCAAACCCGCATGAATCTTTGGTGGCTTCCAAACAGCGCGGTGCGCTTTGCCACGTGGCGACACATCGCTGGACCCCGGGAAAGATGGGAGGAGGAACGATGGCTCCCAAGTTGACAAGTGTCAACCAAAAGGCCATGTTATACAATGGCCGTACAAGAAGTAGAATCGGCCACTGTACCTTCTTATACTATACACTCTTTTGATAAGCCTAGGGTAGAGTAGAAGGTAGTTACGAGTAGGAGTTAAGGGACTTAGCGTATTTGAAACGTCTCTCTCCAGGTGACCTTTTGTATTTATATGCCATCTTTGGCTAGCCATAACTTACTGCTCAGGGGAGCAAATTCAGTGATTCTTTTTGCGTTTGGCTCAAGGGAGTCTTGTCCTCACAAGGGTTACGATGGTCTGAATATTTGTGTGCTTGGGCGGCACTTATTCAATGGGAAACTGAAAGGGTCAAATATTATCCTAGAGGCTTTACATAGGCTGTTCATTCAGTGGGTTAATGGAGACCACAGAATTTCACAATATCATGAAGGCTTCACGGGATCTTTACAACGAGGAAATGCACTCTTCTTGTCGTCTTCATCTCATCAAGACGAGTCTCTTTCACTCTCTGACAAGTAGAATGATGATCTATTTGCTATGGCGGCAGCAATGGAGGGTGCGAAAACAATGGAAGACAATGGATAGATAATGGACACGGGAGCGTCGGCCCACATGTGCTGGAATAAGGCAGTTTTCAAAAATTTGAAATCAACACCGGAGAAAAAAATCTACTATGCATGTGGAATGAGTGTGCCAACACGGGCTGTAGGTGATGTCTCCTTAATAGTTGATGTAGAAGGCAAGGCAATTGAGAGAACTCTCCCTAATGTTATCTATGTACCACACTTTAAGAAAATTTTGTTTTCAACTTCGTTGGTAGAAAGTAAAGGGTTTGAGGTTAATTTGAAACATAGCATGCAGGTTGTTAACAAAAATGGAAAAATCGAAGTTACGGGAACTATAGATGCCAGCAAAATGTATCGAATGGATATGTCGGATAATAAAGAAAATGATGTCTTGTATTCTGGTGCATTATCCTTAGATGAGCTATGGCATAAAAGATTTGGCCATGTGAACTATGACAGTATGAAAAAGATGGTCAATGCTGGTAAAATAGAAGGAGTCACTTTGTCAAATCAGTCACCTTAAACGTATGATTAGATAGAAAAATACTTCTTTTTCAGAGTCCAACATAATCTACTAAACTTTAAACTCATTTATACCTGCTTGTGTAGGCAAAGGTAATGTGCCGGATGAAATATATAGCCACGATTACGCATGATTTTGAGTTAGAAGCATCATTTCATTATCCCCACCCTTTTTTCCTCTATCCAAAATGCACATGCCCCAACCGCTTATGCCAAAATCAACTTAGGAACACCAACATAAAAGCATCTCTTTTCACACTCTGTTGCCAACATTCCTTGGCTACCCTTATCTGCCGTGAAGTAAACTTCATCCCCATACTTAGTTGTAAAGACTCCCTTACGATTGAAGGTATCAAACTCTTTGTCATCTAACACATACGTAGAGACAAAAAATTTACTCAGCTAAGGAATGTAGAGTACTTCAGAGAATGTAAGTATAGAAGTCTTACCCTCCACAAAGACTTTGAGATCTACTGATCCCACTAGATCTATAGTAACTATTCTCCCATCCCCATACTCTATCTCTACAGTAGGGATTTTCCTTAGCTTAGTGAAGAGTTCTTTATCACGACACATATGCATGGATGCACCTGTGTCGATAATCCATCCTTCCTGTAGAGCTTTCCGAATTGCTCCAAGGGCACACTTTTGTCTCCGAGGGATCTCCTTCTCCTCCAGACTCTCGTCAAGAAGAAGCTCCCCATCCTCCTCAGAGGACTCATCCTCGGTTTCTCTTGTCACTTTTGTAACCAAAGTGCCTTTTTCTTCCCTCCGCAAGAACCCCCTCCACGGTTCTCTTGGAGCCTCAGCTCCGAGAGTTTGACACAATGTGGGATGAAGTGTCCTGGCTTTTTGCAAAAATGACAAAGACCCTTTGGTGGCCTCGGTCCTCCAAGATGATCTCTTTCCCCTTTGTACGATTTCTTCCGATCCTTCCCCCATCGGTCCCCTCCTGCTGGTAGAGCTTGAATGCTCTTTCCTCCTCTCCTAATCTCCATTGTGTTTTCCTGTATAAGTATCATCCTGACCACAGTGTTCCATTTCCATTAACTATTAGGCATTTCCTCTACTCGATACACTATGTTCTCGAACTCATCTGGTAACTTCATGATAAGGGTGTTAACTTTCATTTTCATTGTACATGTCCACCCGACACTTTCCATCTCCATATACAAACAAGAAATATCATTACAGTAATCTAACATTTTTCCTCCTTTGTAAGTGTAACTCACTAGCTTTTGCTTAGCCAACTGGAGCTCCTAAATAGTTCTAGCTGTATAAATCTACACCAAACTCAGCAACAACTCGTCGGCCTTCTAAATGTGAAGATGAGGAGTGGCCAAAGCTTGAGTGAGGTGCCTGAGAATAAAGTTCTTGGCAGCTATGTTTACATCCTCCCACATTTGAGTATTGTTCTCCGTGGTCATCACGGTCGGTGCTTCTTGTACTATGGAAATAGGAGTAAATGGTGTCTCTTTCCCTTTCCTTTTTTCGGACACATTGGGGTCCCCATCATCTGCCTCCTCCACTGAAGGAGCCGTTGCTGTAGGAAACGTTACTCCTCCAAATGTTGGGGGAGATCCCGAAGGTGGAAGTTTCACTTGTCCACTGACGATATCCCAGTATCGTTTTTCGCACAAAGCTCCTTTCATCATGGCTTCTCAATAGATGAACCCAAATCCATTGAAGTTGGGCACCCTAGAGGGTGGGTTCATAACCTGCAATTGTGTGTCCTCCATTGGACCACATAATACAGGAAGCCTCTAGATAGTATTTAACTAACCCACTTCAAGCCACAACCACTGCTGTCCAGGAAGGCAAAATAACAGCTTGACTGCACCCCTGTGCAGCCTGGACTCCCTGAGTCCGTAGCAAAAAGAATCACTAAAAACGGCTAACCAGCCGATAAGTTATGAGGCAGTAAAAATGCCAATTTGTACAAACTCTCAAAGAGAGAGGTGACTACCTACCAAAATTTACTCTCAAAGAGAGAGGTGACTACCTACCAAAATTTTCTAAGTCCTGATTCTCTCTAATAACTTCTATCTATTGAAGTACGGACCAATCAGATTACTGTACCGTACCAAAAAGTACTGCTGCCGATGTACCTTTTATACGGCCTATGTACGACAAGGACATTTAGCGGACGCGTGTCTGCTTTTCACTCGTTTGTACATTCCTCGGAATTCCTATGACCGAATGTCATCTCTCCACGTGGCTCCAGGTCATGCCAAGTCACAAAACGCCAAAGCGACCACTCCTGGATTTCAGCGATGATGTGCGCCGTTGGATTCACAACGAGATGCAATCTTAGCCGTTATAAATACTTGCGCGATATTTGTTTCGCTTTCAAAACAAAATGTGTGGTATTCGTTTTGAAAAAGGTGTCGTACTTCGTACTTTCATAAAACTGTATCTATGCAAGGCATATACAGTTTAAGTTAAAAGAATTTGTTCCTCCTTATAGATATATTTATCTATCACATACTATAGCATTTAGCATTGGTCCTAGTCTAATAGGATAAAGCTGACCGCTATCAGCCAACTTGACGAACCGTAGGTACCAAGATCAAATCCCGGGTCCGTCAGGTATATTTTTCGTAACCTATTAAAAATAACTGCCTCTTGAACTAAGGCATCCATCGATCAACCACCCTCTCCATCCTTCAGTGACAAAAACAAGTATGGGGGATAGAGAGAAGAGGTGGAGGCAGGCTGCCCGTCCATTTCTTTTCTTTTATCCTAACAAATTTACACCTAGAAAATACTCTAGAAATCTATTAATTTCAACACTCCCCTTATTTTCTAGTCTAATTTTAATTTTCTTTCAACCCGCACTTTTCCCGACAATATTTTAATTTAGGAGAGGGCACAGGTTTGGTCATCATGTCAGCCACCATATATTCATCAATTATATACACAAGATTTAAAATTTTATCCTCAACTTTTTCCCTTACGAAGCTTAATTTTATGTCTATATGTTTTGCTTTAAAATGGTGTTTTGGATTAGCTGCAATTGTGATTGCAGCTTGATTATCGCAAAAGATTTCATGTGTTCCCTCCTTCATATATCCCAGTTCTTACAACAATGACTTCACCCACATTAGTTCTTTTACAGCAGAACAAGACGCCATATACTCAGCCTCCATAGTAGACTGAGCAACCACCACCTTTTGTTGCTTATTGCTCCAACAGCAAGCATTTTCCCCCACATACAAAACATATCCAGAAGTGCATCTTCTCATAGGTGCATCCCCATAACTAGCATCACTCCAAGTGGTGATTTCAGTGTGCTCCCCTCCCAAATGCAACCATAATTCTCTGGTTCCAACCAGATATCTCATGACTCTTCTGGCTTCCTCCCTATCATTCTTTCTAGGATCATTAAGACTCCTACTGAGAACTCCAACTGTTGCCGCTATGTCCGGCCTGGTACAATTCATAAAATAGATCAAACTTCCTACGACCTGTCTATAAGGGATAGACTTCATAAACTCTCTCTCCTCTGGACTCATCTGATTGTCGAAGATCATCACTCTTCCTTGTACATTCCCATCACTTATTTTTTTCAAGTCCATGGGAGTGGTACAACTGTTAGCATTTTCTATCTATAATTTCTCAAGCATATTACCTATTGCTTCTTTCTGAGTAAGTCTTATAATCTTCTTCCCCCTCTCTCTTTCCATTTGGATCCATATCAAATCTGCCCCTAAGATCTTTCTTTAGCCTATTGATCTTCTCCAAAGACTTACTCAACAGAAGCAGATCATCCACATAAATTGCAATAAAAATGACACCATTCTCATCTTCAAACATATAGATAGAATGGTCAGAACTAATCCGGATATATCCAAGATCGGTGAGAAACTCATCTAGTTTCTTATTCTATGATGGGGAGCCAGCTTCAGTCCATATAAGGATTTTATGAGCCTGCACACTTTGCTCTCTTCTCCTTCTTCCACGAACCCCTCGGGTTGCCTCATGAAAATTTCTTCCTCTAACTCACCATTGAAAAAAGCTGTCTTAATGTCCATCTGGTGGAGTTCCATGTCTTCTGTCGCTGCCAGACTGAGGAGAATCCTTACTAACGGGAACCGAACAACTGGAGCAAAGGTCTCCTCATAGTCAATCCCCTCCTTTTGAGTGAACTCCTTTGCTACCTATCGAGCCTTATATCTCTCAATGGTATTATCTGGGTTCATTTTTAGTTTAAATACCCATTTACACCCAATAGGTTTTCTGTCTGGAGGACAATCCGCTAATTCCCAAGTATTTGCTTCCATGATAGAAGCCATCTCATCATTTATGGCTCTAATCTATCTTTCTTTCTCTAGACTATTCACTACCTCGGAGTAAGACTGCGGCTCATTTGGGTGAGATAGCTTAGTTACCTTTAGAGTCGTTTGGTTTTCCTATACCCTTTTGCTGCACCTCATTCCTCCCTCAAACTCTAAATCTGGAATGGATGGAAGTTTGGATTTCTTCTCACTGTCTCATCGGCTCCCCTGTCCATGGAAGCCGGTTCTTGTCCCGCTTCTTCTATCTCCTCTGTTGAAATTTATATATTTTCTAGGTCTGTATTGGAAAAATAAATAGAGTGTTGGAAAAAGGTAATTAATAGTTCACTTCTATATTCTAGTTAGAATGTAAAGAGAGAGAAAGAGAGGACCAAAGGTAGGCAATGGCTGCTGCGTCATTTAGAAGGAGGCAAAATGAATTAGAAGGTATTTTACTAGTTTTAGTAAAATAGTGCATCTGACCGGATTTGAACTAGGGTCTACAAGTTTCTATGTAAACCTACGCCTTATCCATTAAGGCACTAACGAAACGATACATGATATGTTTTACACATATTTATCTATTGATCTAAAGGACTAATTCGCAGCAGACTAACGAAAACGCGCATTAATCAATTCATGCATGGAAGCGAATCGAAGCCGTATAAACACAACTGATCGAATGGCGGCGGCCTTTGGGGATAGCCTCACGCGGTGCCACGTGGCGCCACATTATTTGATATCGGAGAAGATGAGAGGAGGAACCATGGCTCCCGATTTGGCAAATGTCACCTTGTAGACCACGTCGTACAATGGCCGTACAATAAGTATATCGCCCATCGTACCTTCTTGTACAATATAGTGTTCCTATTGGACTAGGGTTTAGTAGTAGGTAGTCGTGATTAGGCAGACCAAGACTTAGTGATCTTTAGGTACCTCTCTCTAAAAGAGCTTGTAACTATAAAGGTCATCTTTGGCCAGCCATAACTAAGTGCTCGGTTGAGCAAATTCACTGATTTTTTTTGCTGCAGACGCAGGGGAGTCTAGGCTACACAGGGGAGTAGTCGGTCAGAGGTTTTTGCGTGTCAGGGTGGCACTTATTCAGTGGGAAAGTCAAAGTGGGGAATACTGTCCAAAACACATATTCAAGCTTTGCATTTTGTGGTGGAACTGTGCACACACAAGGTCTAATCTTCACAGGGGTGAAGTTGTACTGGGGTTTTAATTATCAAGGGATCATTCATTTGGGTTTATATCAACTTAGAGTCGGTACTATTTAGATTAGCTTCTTTTGGATCTGCGAATTTTGTGGGCAATGGAGCCCATAGAATTTCATCCTCGAAGTCCATAGGAGTATGTGAGGTTTCCGGTGAGTCTCTTCTATCTTGAATCTCCCCTGAATCTGCAATCACGGTTTCACACATGTCCCTTTCGGGAACGACCGAGTTCTCCTCAATGTCAGACTCAAATCTGATTCTTATCTTCTTTGTATATTTGAAGGGGTCAAATGACTTCCCTTCATCCATGACAACTAAGTGTTTGACCAAAATTATATCTTTCTTTGCTAAGTCATAGACTCTATATCCCTTAATATCCTCATCATATCCCGACGAAACTTCTTCGTCGCTGGTACTTCAACTATCCAGCGACGAAACTACTTCGTCGCTGGTCGTCACTACCTTAGCTACGAGAATGACTCGTCGCTACCAGAGTTCTCAGTACCAAATCCTAACATGAGATATCTGGTTTCCTTCCAACCCATCTCTCATAAGGTGTCACTCCCTTTATAGCTGAGGTTAGGACTCTATTCTTAATGTAGTTGGCACAATTCATTGCTTCTACCCAAAATCTCTTTCCTTTTTTCTTGTCTACCAACATACTACATGCACTATCTCCTAGTGTTTGATTCGACCTCTCAGCTACCCCATTTTGTTCCACGTTATATGGTACAGTTTTCTCGTGCTGCACTCCCTCATCTCTCAGATATTCCTCAAACTGGTTAGAGGTATATTCCCCCCCATTATCACTCTTTATCCTCTTAATGGGGGTTTCACGCAACTTCTCACTCCAGGCTTTATATTCTTTGAAGTAAGTTGATGCTTCAGACTTTGTTTTCAGAAAGTAGACTTTAGAGTATCTAGACCAATCATTGGTTATTGTCATCATAAACCTCTTTCCACCAACCGAAGGTACTTTTGCTGGTCACCAAATATCTGTGTGGACCAAGTCTAACACTTTCTCACCTCTATTTGTGGCGGCTTTGGGAAAGGGAAGTTTGTGAGCCTTACCTTGAGCACAACCACTACAATCATCCATCATTTCATTATCCCCAAACTGAATGCCTTCTACTACACCAAGGTTTTTCATTTCCCTCAACTTATCAAAATGCACATGCCCCAACCGCTTATGCCAAATCATCAACTTAGGAACACCAACATAATAAGCATTCCTCTTTTCATTACTTAGGTTAAGCCTAAACATTCCTTGTATACCCTTATTTGTCGTGAAGTAAACTTCATCCCCATACTTAGCTGTAAAGACTCCCTTTCTAGTGAAGGTATCAAACTCCTTGTCATCTAGCACAGACATAGAGACAAGATTTTTTCTCACCTGAGGGATGTAGAGTACATCTGAGAATGTAAGTATAGAAGTCTTATTCTCCACTAAGACTTTCATATCTACTGATCCCACTAGATGTGTAGTAACCACTCTCCCATCCACATACTTTATTTCTACAGTAGGGATCTTTCTTAGCTTAGTGAAGAGTTATTTATCACGACACATATGCGTGGATGCACTTGAGTCAATAATCCATCCTTCCTGTGGATCTTCCCGAATGGCTCCAAGGGCACACTTCTGTTTCCGAGGGATCTCCTCCTCCTCCAAACTCTCGTCAGGAAGAAGCTCCCCGTCCTCCTCCGAGGACTCATCCTCGGTTTCTTGTATCACATTTGTAGCCACAAGTGCCTTTTTCTTCCCTCCGAAAGAACCCCCTCCACGGTTCTCTTGGAGCCTGAGCTGTGACAGCTTGACACAATCTGCGATGAAGTGTCTCAGCTTTTTGTAAAAATGACAAAGACCCTTTGGGGGCTTGAGTCACCCAGAATGATCCTTTTCCCATTTGTAAGGTTTCTTCGGGTCCTTCCCCCATTAGTCCCCTCCTGCTGCTAGAGCTTGAATGCTCTTCCCTCCTCTCCTAATCTCCATTGTGTTTTCTTGCACAAGTATCATCCTAACCACTATGTTCCATTTCCATGAACTATCAGGTATTTTCTGTATTCGATACACTATGTTCTCGAACTCATATGTTAACTTCATGATAAGAGTGTTAACTTTCATTTTCATTGTACCTGTCCACCCGGCACTTTCCATCTCCATATACAAACAAGAAAGATCATTACAGTAATCTAACATCTTTCTTTCTTTGTAAGTGTAACTCACTAGCTTTTGCTCAACGAACTGGAGCTCCTGAGTAGTTCCAGCTCTATAAATCTCCACCAAACTCACCCATAACTCCTCGGCCTTGTAAATGTGAAGATGAGGAGTGGCTAAGGCTTGAGTGAGGTGCCTGAGAATAAAGTTCTTGGCAGCCATGTTTACATCCTCCCACATTTGAGTATTGTTCTGCGCGGTCTTCACGGTCGCCTCTCCCGGTACTGTGGCAATAGGAGTGAGGGTGTCTCCTTCCCTTTCCCTTTTTCGACAATGTTGCTGTCCCTATCATCTGCATCCTCCGCTAAGGCAGCCGTTGCTGCAAGAAACCTTACTCCTTTAAATCATGGTGGAGTTCCTGAAGGTGGACGTTTCACTTGTCCACTAACAATACCCCAGTATCGTTTTTCGCACAAAGCTCCCATCATCATGGCTTCCCAATAGATGAACCCAAATCCATTGAAGGTGGGCACCCTACAGGGTGGGCCCATAACCTGCAATTTTGTGTCCTCCATTGGACCACAGAATACAGGGAGCCTCTAGATAGTATTTGACTAACCCACTTCAAGCCAAAACCATTGCTGCCTTGGAAGGCAAAATGATAGTTTGACTGCACCCCTATGCAGCATGGACTCCCTTGAGTCCGTAGCAAAAAGAATCACTGAAAACGGCCAACCAGCCGATAAGTTATGAGGCAGTAAAAATGCCAATTTGTACAAACTCTCAATGGGAGAGGTGACTACCTACCAAAATTTTCTAAGTCCTGATTCTCTCTAATAACTTCTATCTACTGAAGTACGGACCAATGAGAATGACGGAGTATTGAATAGCCGACCAACCGGCAAAAGTCACTAAGAAAAACGATGCCTGAGTTCCCTCAGGTACGACGTATCCCCACGTCAGTTTGATAGTAAAACGGAAGGTTCCGTCGTTACCAAAACCGAACTTCACCCAATCAGTTTATGATAGATCTCCGAGGGACATAAGACACCAGGTTACCTCCTGTGTTTTAACGTCCAATACCCGGGTGGGACATCCCACGGGTGGAAGTTACCTAAACCCAAGTAGATAAC
>JBBHKE010002613.1:0-38380 GCA_037447655.1 Zygnema cylindricum | reverse complement strand
CCATATTCCTTCAATATTATGACCTTTTTTGCACCCATAAACTTCCTTTTCTAGGTCTCATTTTCTTAATAATTTTTACCGGTCTTTCGTTGAGTTCATTAATTTTTAAATCCACATTTTTTTCCACTTCTGATGATAATTCCCCATCTTTTGTGAGTTCACCATTTTATCTCTCATCATCTTCCTCATTTACTCTACCTTTCTTGTCATCTTTTCTTTGTTTTTCTCTAAGTTATGTTTTCATTTTAGTATTCTCTATCTCTAAGAACGTTATTCAGCCAAATTTAAGTTTGCTTCTCTATCTCTAGTTTCTTCAAGAATCCCTTCCCTTTGTAAGTCATTCTCACACATCAATCTATCACAAGAAAGAGTAACAAAAAACGAATCTTTTTCACTCTATTTTTCTTCCACAATATCTTCGATGACCACACTAATTTTAGTTCCTTCCACTTCAACTTTTGGGTGCCCTTCACTCCCTTCAACTCCTCCTATTTCTGTAACCCCTTCTTTTCGTAGGTTTATGTCACTCACCAATCTATCATCGAAAATATTGATAGTGGACAAATCCTTTTCTATTACCTCTTCCTCCACTCCATTTTTTGTGGCAACAAATTTTCCCTTTCCTTCCTCTTTCACCATATTCCGAAGAACATAGACATTCGGAAAGTAAAATAATTCGGCGACGGAAGGAGTAAGCGTTTTGTCATCCGTCGATTCTTGTCTGTCACTCAAAAAAGCATTTGTTTCCCTCCTTGTTGAGGGTCGAACTCGGTTGTTGTCCCATCCATCTCTAAACTTTCCTGTAACACATGCACTTTTATATAATGGACATACCCTGAAGGTATGTCCTAAATCATTACAGTAAAAACAATTTTCAGGTCCATTTCCGAACATATAGTTACTTCTAATTTTCCTAAACTACCTCCATATTCCTTTCAAAGAGCTTTTTACTATCTTCTTCATCTAAATCAATTTGAGCGAGTCTATTTGATGTATTTCTATAGTCACTAGGTAAGCCTCTTATTAATAAGACAACTTGTTGTGCATTTGTAAAGCTTCCTCCTGCCAAAGCATTTTTTGCAAATAATCTTTCTATACCAGTACAATAATCCACCATGCTTGCGCCTACATACTTATATCCAAAAAGTTTAGTGGTTTTACTAAACCAGTGATACAAAGAAGTCTATGAATACCTACGTTCTAGACATTTCCATAGTTCAATTGTACTTTTTAACTTAAGGTCTGTCATTACCAATTTCTCTGTCAAGGAGTTCTTGTTTACTCTTAGACACTCACGGCTATTCTTTTCCCATCCACTTGATGTTTCGGCCAAAGATACATCCACCACATGTAGTAGTTATATCATCTCGAAGTAGCACTCAAGCACACACTTCCAGTAGTGATAGTTAGATCCATCAAATATACGTAGCCATGGGAGTGGGCCCATAACCTGCTTTCCATAGCGTATTTCAGCCATATATTACTCACGGAAAACACCCACAGACTACCCCAAAACAGTTGTTTTTCAGACAACACAAATTACTCCACAATATACAAAAGCAGCTCAAACTGCACTAGTATGCATTATGTACTGAACACTATAACCACCCAAAGTTACAGCTTCATCCACAAATGAATCAAAAAGATATGAGCTCCAAAGTTTCCCAAAAACAATTGACAGCTTATCAAACTAACCAAATAAATCTCTTACAGAATTCTAAAGAAACTGTAGAACATAATGAAACTGTACAACCATATAGTCTCTATAGCATAGAACATCCACAAAAAGTTTCATATCAAGATATCAATCAGAGAGATCACATTGACAGGTCAAAGATGCAAAAAATCAGTCTGTGATTACTTTTATAAACTCAGCTGATGATAAAATAAACTAAGTCCTACAAGTTTATACTCACAAAGTTATCTACTGAGACCTAAACTAATAAAATAGCTACACGTGTAATTGTTGAAAAGAGGTAATTAATAGTTCACTTCCCTATTTTAGTTTTGTTTTAAAGAAAGAGAGTAAGGATCAAAGGCGCGACATGGCTGCCGCCATATTTAGAAAGTCGCAGTTTTTGCAGTTAAGGGTATTTTGGCTAAAATGATGCCTTGGTAAAGATTTGAACCCGTGACCTCTAGATTCTTTATAGCCTCACGCCTTAACCATTAAGGCGTTACGAAACGATACACGTGACGGGTTTCATAAATATATAAACATTAACGCAGCAGCTAATTAACAGCAGACTAACCAAAAAGAGCAATTTCTGCATGTACGCGAATCTGAACAGTGTAAAATATGTTTTGATCGGACAGCCGGCATTATAGCCACCACGCGAAGTGAGCTTTTTGGCGGCATACGGATACAGCGTTACGCGGTGCCACGTGGCGCCACATTATTTGATACCGGAGAAGATGGGAGGAGGAACCATGACTTCCGATATGATAGGTGTCACCTTGTAGACCTTGTCGTACAATGGTTGTACAATAAGTACATCGCCCATTGTACCTTCTTGTACTTTATAGTGTTCCTATTGGACTAGGGTTTAATAGTAGGTAGTCGTGAGTAGGCAGACCGAGACTTAGTAATATTTAGGTACCTCTCTCTCTAAGAGAGCTTGTAACTATAAAGGTCATCTTTTACCAGCCATAACTTACTGCTCGGGTGAGCAAATTCAGTGATTCTTTTTAAGTTTGACTCAGGGGAGTCTTGTCCTCACAAGGGTGAGAGTTGTCAAAATATTTGTGTGCCTGGGTGGCGCTTATTCAGCGGGAAAGTAAAAGTGGAAAATATTATCCTAGAGGCTTTACATAGGTTGCTCATTCTGTGGGTCAATGGAGACCACAGAATTTCAGGTTATGGGCCCACCCTCTAGATTGCCCATATTTGATGGATCAGACTTTCTTTATTGGGAAATGATGATGGAGGGAGAACTATTTGAGAAGCATCTATGGGGCATATTGTCCGGAGAAATTCGATGCCCACCTCCACCTGGGTTTGGAGGGACACGTTTTTCTGGCATCTCCGCCTCTACAGTTGGTAGAACAGCTGCCACCATCACCGAGGATGAAGATGAGGAAGGAGAAGAGATTGTCATGGAAGGAGAAAAAGAAGGAGTTGCAACTCAAGTAACACCATTGCCGAAGGCGATACCGGCAACAGCACCACTAGCAACGGCGACAAGGGTTCAGACCGAAAGATCAGAGTATGAAAAGTGGAACTACAAAGACAAGGTTGCTAAGCTCTTAATTCTTAAAAGTGTAGCAAAGGGCATTGCCATTCCCCTTATGCATGTCAAATCTTCATCTCAGATTTGGATATCACTAGTTAACAAATATAAAAGTGGATCATTGCAGCAGCAACAATTGGCAGAAAATAAGATTGCAGCTTATACTTGTAAGGGAAGAAGTATGGATAATTATTGCAATGATTTAGGAGCATTGTTTGGAGAGTTAGAGAGTGCTGGTAACTCATGGTCTGAGAGACAAAGAGTGAACACATTAATGATGAAACCACCTGAAGAGTATGAGAATATCATTAACCGATTGCAGGACATAGGAGATAGCAATTGGAATTGGGATGACACTGTGAGAATGATTTTAGTGAAAGAAAGCACCATAGAGCTTAGGAGAGGGAGTCCAAGTGTTCAAGCATTGTCTGCAGGAGCTGATTGGCGGAAGCGTGATGAGGAGAGAGGGAAAGATCCCTATCGAAACTTTGGTGGAAGAGGACTAGGAGGTGGCAGATTTGATAGACAGGGGAGAGGAACTTCTCGAGGAGGATTATGTCACTTCTGCAAGAAACCGGGACACTATATGGCAGATTGTGTCACACTTGCAGGTCTTCGACTGAAAAATGACCAAGGAATCTCAAAGGACGGAGGAAAGAAAAAGGCTTTGCTGACTGAAGTTCTTGATGAGGAAGTGGAAGAAAATACTGAACCTGAAGAGGAGCTTGCGGAGCTTCTCCTTAATCCGAAAAACACTGAAAATCATGTCGACATTCCACGGAGACAAAAGTGTGCTTTCGGAGGTAAGAGGGATCCACCCGAGGATGGGTGGATCATACACTCAGGGGCTTCAATGCATATGTGCAAAGATAAGCGGTGGTTCACTAAACTGAGAAAGATCCCAACAGTTGAGATAGAGTACGGAGATGGTAGAGTAGAAACCACAAGTCTTATTGGAACTGTTGACTTGAAGGTTCTAGTTGATGGAAAGGCCTCAATTGTAACACTCTCAGACGTTCTTTACATTCCACAACTTAGCAAGAACCTAGTCTCAACAGCTGTCCTAGATGAAAAGGAGTTTGAAACAGGAACTAGGAAAGGAATCTTCACAACAAGCTTTGATAATGAGCTTTTATTTCATAGCTGAGAAGGGTATTCAAGGAATGTTCAAAATTGTTCTTTGCAATGAAAAGAGTGTTCTCTACTCGGGTGCAAGTGAGATGATGCTTTGGCATAAAAGGTTGGGACATGTGCATCTAGATAGATTAAAGAAAATGAAGAAAATGGGAATAGTGGAGGGTATTACTTTTGAGGATGATGAGACCTTTGATGATTGTAGTGGATGTGCTCAAGGGAAGATTCATAGACTTCCATTTCCAAAGGCAACCACATTTAGGAGAGAGAAAGTATTAAATCTAGTTCGCACTGATGTTTTGGGACCTGCTAGGTTTGCTTCACATGGGGGGAAGAAATGGATGTTAACCATCACAAATGATTGGTCTAGATACACATAGGTATACTTTCTCAGACATAAGTCAGAGGTATTAAGATAATTCAAAGAGTATAAAGTATGGAGTGAAAAACTACATGAAACCTCAATAAAAGAGATAAGAAGTGATAATGGGAAAGAATACACTTCGAGGGAATTTGAAGAATATCTTAAAGAAGAAGGAATTCATCATGAGAAAACTGTTCCCTATAATCCGGAACAAAATAGAGTAGTAGAAAGAGTGAATAGAACTTTAGGAGATATGTCCAGAAGTATGTTAAGTGATAAGAGGACAAGATTGCAGTTTTGGGCGGAGTCTATGAACTATGCTAATTTCATCAAAAATAGAGTCCTAAATTCAACAAATAAGGAGGAAACTTCGTATGAGAGGTGGACAGGAAGAAAGCCTGATTTGTCTAGTTTGAGAGTGTTCGGAAGTCAAGTCTACAGTCTGGATTCCGATAAGACTAAACAGAAGTTAGAGGGGAGAGGGAAGCAAGCTTATCTTGTAAGATATGATGAGAGCACAAAAGGATACCGAGTGTATGACTAGGAAAAGAGAGATATAATTTTGGTAAAACACTTAGTGGTGATGAATGAAGAAAAGTCCATTGATCCATTCATATATAATAAGGAAATAAAAATCAGATTTGAAACGGATCAGTTTTCTGACTTTGACTTTTAAAATGAAGAGAAGGAAGAGGGAGAAAAAGAAAAATCTGCATATCTACCAAAGGAGAAGGAGGAAAAGACAACATCCGAGGCAACGCCACAATACGAAGTGGAAACCGATGAGGAACTTGATGAGACACCGGAATTGGAAGATAGGGGAGCTGAAAATCTCCCAAAACGAAACCCAAGGATGCCTTCCATACCGACGTCCGATTTTGAAGAGGGAAGAAGAAGTAGTAAATGACTTCAAAAAAGACAAGTAAATAACAAACTCACAAAGATGTCTCACCCAAATGAACCTCAAACATACTTAGAGGCCATAAACACTCCATAAAGTAGCCGGTGGATCACAGCTATAAATGAAGAAATGGCCTTTATCATGGAAGCCAATACATAGGAGTTGGTAGATTGTCCACCGGACCGAAAACCGATCGGATGTAAGTGGGTGTTTAAACTTGAATTAAACCTGGATAATACCATTGATAAGTACAAATCTAGGTTAGTTGCAAAAGATTATACTCTGAAAGAGGGGATAGACTACGAAGAAACCTTTGCACCTGTAGTCAGATTTCCTTCTGTTAGAATCCTTTTAAGTATAGCGGCAGCGGAGGATATGGAAATCCACCAGATGGATATTAAAACTGCCTTTTTGCACGGAGAGTTGGAAGAAGAAATTTACATGAGGCAACCGGAAGGATTCGTGGAAAGCGGGGAAGAAAACAAAGTTTGCAAACTGATAAAATCACTCTATGGGCTTAAGCAAGCCCCGCGACAGTGGAATATAAAGCTCGACGAATTTCTGACCGGTTTGGGGTATATCAGAATTAGTTCAGATCACTCTATATACTTATTTGAGGATGAGAATAGAGTGATATTTATTGCTATTTATGTGGATGATTTGTTGGTCTTAAGCAAGTCCTTAGATAAAATTAACAATCTAAAATGGGATCTTAGAAGCAGTTTTGATATGAAAGATCTTCGCGAAGCAAGGTACATTTTGGGAATTCAGATGGAGAGAGATAGAGGAAATAGAATTATAAGACTCACTCAAAAAGAAGCAATCGGTAATATGCTAGAAAAATTTCAAATGGAGAAAGCAAACGGATGTACTACTCCCATGGATTTGAAGAAAGTGAGTGAGGGGAGTGAAGAGGGAGGAATATTCATCATTAATGATGAGATGGACGAGATAGGAAGAAAATTTATGGAAAATATTCCTTATCGGCAGATTGTAGGCAGTTTAATTTATTTTATGAACTGTACCCGTCCGGATATAGCTGCAGCTGTAGGTATCCTTAGTAGAAATCTAAATGAACCAAGAAAGAGAGATTGGGAGGCTGCCAAAAGGGTGATGAGGTATCTGGTAGGGACAAGGGAATTATGGCTGCATTTGAGAGGGGAGCACACTGACATCACCACTTGGAGTGATGCCAGTTATGGAGATGTGCCTTTAAGGAGGTGTACGACTGGATATGTGTTGCAAATTGGATCCGGTGCATGTTGTTGGAGTAGCAAGCAACAAAAAGTAGTTGCTCAGTCCACTATGGAGGCTGAATACATGGCTTCCTGTGCTGCCACCAAAGAATTAATGTGGGTTAAATCTCTTCTTGAAGAACTTGGGTTCATGAAGTCTAGAACTCAAAATGTTTTTTGTGATAATCAAGCTGCTATCTCGATTGCAGCTAATCCGAAACATCACTTCAAAGCTAAGCATATGGATATTAGACTAAGCTTTGTCAGAGAGAAGGTAGAAAATAAAATTATTAAACTGGTTCATAAAACTGATAGAGAAATGATTGCAGACATGATGAAAAAAGCAGTGCCTTCCCCTAAGTTGATTTATCGTAGAGAAAACTGTGGACTAAAATTGAAAAGTGACTAGGAATTAAGGGGAGTGTTGAAAAGAGGTAATTAATAGTTCACTTCCCTATATTAGTTTTGTTTTAAAGAAAGAGAGTAAGGATGGCGCGCCATGGTTGCCGCCATATTTAGAAAGTGGCAGTTTTTGCAGTTAAGGGTATTTTGGCTAAAATGATGCCTACGTTTAGATTTGATCCTGTGACCTCTAGATTCTTTATAGCCTAACGCCTTAACCATTAAGGCGTTACGAAACGATACACGTGACGGGTTTCATAAATATGTAAACATTAACGCAACATCTAATTAACAGCAGACTAACCAAAAGGAGCAATTTCTGCATGTACGCGAATCTGAACAGTGTAAAATATGTTTTGATCGGACGGCCGGCATTATAGCCGCCACGCGAAGTGAGCTTTTTGGCGGCATACGGATATAGCGTCACGCGGTGCCACGTGGCGCCACATTATTTGATACCGGAGAAGATGGGAGGAGGAACCATGGCTTCCGATATGACAGGTGTTACCTTGTAGACCTTGTCGTACAATGGTTGTACAATAAGTACATCGCCCATTGTACCTTCTTGTACTTTATAGTGTTCTTATTGGACTAGGGTTTAATAGTAGGTAGTCGTGAGTAGGCAGACCGAGACTTAGTAATATTTAGGTACCTCTCTCTCTAAGAGAGCTTGTAACTATAAAGGTCATCTTTTACCAGCCATAACTTACTGCTCGGGTGAGCAAATTCAGTGATTCTTTTTAAGTTTGACTCAGGGGAGTCTTGTCCTCACAAGGGTGAGAGTTGTCAAAATATTTGTGTGCCTGGGTGGCGCTTATTCAGCGGGAAAGTAAAAGTGGAAAATATTATCCTAGAGGCTTTACATAGGTTGCTCATTCTGTGGGTCAATGGAGACCACAGAATTTCAGTAATTAAGTATTGTACTAAATACAGACAATGTACGTCAACGGTATGTCTACTTTACCTGAGGTACGTCCAAACCCTAATTATAACTTTTGTCTAATTTCACTATTGTAACACTAAAAAATAATTCACTACATATAAATTAGAGTTGTTTCAAATATTTACAAATACGAGTTGTACATGAATTGTGCAACTTGCTTAGTCAGCAATTAGTGAATCTATCGAAATGGCTAAAAGCGTCCGTACAAGTCAACTTCAAATTTGCGGATCACTGTTAGATGTAGAGTAAATCATATCAGTGGATGACATGCGTCTAGTAATTTTTTCCGAATGTGGTCCCACTTCGAATCGAGTCTGTCGACTCAATTAGTATTCGAAGTTCGTTTTTGTCGCTTGTGTCAACATAGGTCACATAAGTCCAACTGAGTGTGGTCATGTGGTACGAAGCACCTGAGTGCGTACGCCGTGCTTCGTCACTTGTGGTCCCGCGTGAATCATGTCCGTCGACACGATTCGAATCAACAGTCATTACGGCAGACCCTCCCATCTATTTCTTTTAAATTTAATTCAGATTATGTCCGTCCGATTATGCGAATCCATTTGTCAGATGCACGACGCATGTAATTCGTCTTTGGGACTTTTCCATAAAACCTGTATAGTCTTCGACTGCCGACACGTGTCTTTGTAGAAGTACAACATACTCAAGAATACTTTTGCTACTGTTATACTATATATGGTAAGTATTACATCATGCTTCCTAAAAAATATTCTAAGTCCTAAAAGTCTCCCCTCACAGCCTCATCTAATGAGGACTAAAGATTTCAAATTACAACAATGAAGTTACCCGACGAGTATGAGAACATAATGTACCGAGTACATGAAATGACTGATAGTTCATGGAAGTGGAATATAGTGGTCCGGAAGATACTTAAGCACGAAAACACAATGGAGATTAGGAGAGGAGGAAAGAGCATTCAAGCTCTAGTTGCGAAGGGGAGCGATGGGGGAAGGACCCAAAGAAACCATACAAAGGGGAAAGAAATCACTCAGGAGGACCGAGGCTTCCAAAGGTTCTTTGTCATTTTTACAAAATGTCATGACACTTCATAGCAGATTGTGTCAAGCTGTCAGAGCTGAGGCTCCAAGAGAACCGTGGAGGGGGTTCTTCCGGAGGGAAGAAGAAGGTATTTGTGGTCACAAAAGTGAAAGTTGAAACCGAGGACGAGTCATCTGAGGAGGAGGAAGGGGAGCTTCTTCTTAATAAGAGTCTGGAGGAGAAGGAGATCCTTCGGAAACAAAAGTGTGTCTCTGAGCAATTCGAAAAGCTCCACAGGAAAGGATGGATTATCCACTCAGATGCATCCATGCATATGTGTTGTGATAAACATCTCTTTACTAAGTTAAAAAAAATCCCTACTATGTGTCGTGATAAACATCTCTTTACTAAGCTAAGAAAACTCCTACTATAGAGATAGAGTATGGGAATGGGAGAGTGGTTACAACAAATCTAGTGGGATCGATAGACCTGAAAGTCTTAGTGGAGGGAAAGACTTCCATACTCACCTTCTCAGATGTACTCTACATTCCTCAGTTGAGTAAAAATCTTGTCTCTACGTCTTTGTTAGATGACAAAGAGTTTGATACCTTCACTAAAAAGGGAATCTTTATAGCTAAGTATAGGGATGAAGTTTTCTTTACGGTAAATAAAGGTAGCCAAGGAATGTTTAGGCTTAACCTTAGTAACGAAAAGAAGAATGTTTACTATGTTGGTGTTCCTAAATTGATGATTTGGCATAAGCGATTGGGGCATGTGCATTTTGATAGGTTGAGGGAAATGAAAAAGCTTGGAGTGGAAGAAGGCATTCAGTTTAGGGATAATGAATTGATCAATGATTGTAGTGGTTGTGCTCAAGGTAAGGCTCACAAACTTCCCTTTCCCAAAGCCGCCACATACAGAGGTGAGAAAGTACTAGATTTGGTCCACACAGATATCCGGGGACTTGCAAAAGTACCTTCGGTTGGAGGAAAGAGGTTTATGTTGACAATAACCAATGACTTGTCTAGATACTCTAGAGTCTACTTCCTAAAAACAAAGTACATCAACTTACTTCAAAGAATATAAAGCCTGAAGTGAGAAGTTACATGGAACCCCCATTAAGAGAATAACGAGTGATAATGTGGAGGAATATACCTCTAACCAGTTTGAGGAATACTTAAGAGATAAGGGAGTTCACCACCAGAAAATTTTACCATATAACACGGAACAAATTGGGGTAGCTGAGAGGTTGAGCCGAACACTAAGAGATAGTGCATGTAGTATGTTGGCCTACAAGAAAACAGGAAAGAGATTTTGGGTAAAGGCCATGAACTGTGCCAACTATATTCAGAATAGATTCCTTACCTTACCTGTAAAGGGAATGACACCTTATGAGAGATGGGTTGGCAAGAAACCAGATATCTCTAACCTTAAAGTATTCGGTAGCCAAGTTTACAGTCTTGACACGGATAGGAAAAACTGGAAACTAGATACTAAAGGAAAACCAAGATACTTTGTAGGATATAATGAGGATGTAAAGCGATATAGAGTCTATGACTTAGCAAAGAGAGATATCATTCTGGTCAAACACCTAGTTGTCATGGATGAAAGGAAGTCATTTGACCCCTTTTAATAATCGAAGAAGATAAGAATCAGATTTGAGACTGAATGTGAGGAGGAATCCGTCCTTCCCGAAATGAGACATAAGTGAAACAAGGATTGTATATTCAGGCGAGATCCAAGACAAAGGGGATTTACTAGAAACCTCACATATTTGTATGGACTTCGAGGAGACAGAAGAGGAGGAACCAGAACTAGCTTCCATGGATAGGGGAGCCGATAAGATAGTAACGAGAAATCGAAGACTTCCCTCCATCCCAGCTTCGGAGTTTGAGGGAGGGAGAAAGAGCAGCAAAAGAATTCAGGAAAAATAGGTCGCTAACAAGGTAACTAAGCTATCTCAACCAGATGAGCCTAAGTCATACTCGGAAGCAGTAAACAACTCGGAGAGAGACAGATGGATTAGAGCCAAAAATGATGAGATGGCCTCCATCATGGAAGCAAATACTTGGGAACTGGCGAACTTGTCCTCTGACAAAAAATCAATTGGCTGTAAATGGGTGTTTAAACTAAAACAAAACAAAGATAATACCATTGAGAGATATAAGGCTCAATTGGTTGCAAAGGGGTTCACACAAAAGGAGGGGATTGACTATGAGGAGACTTTTGCCCTAGTTGTTCAGTTCCCATCAGCAAGGATTCTCCTCACTCTAGCAGCAACGAAAGACTTTGAAATACACAAGATGGATATTAAGACTGCTTTTCTTAATGGTGAGTTAGAGGAAGAAATTTTCATAAGGCAACCAGAGGGATTTGTGGAGGAAGGAGAAGAGAGCAAAGTCTGCAGGCTCACAAAGTCGTTATATGGACTGAAGCAGCCTCCTCGACAGTGGAATAAGAAACTAGATGAGTTTCTCACCGATCTGGGATATATCCGGATCAGCTCTGACCATTCTATCTATATGTGTGAAGATGAGAATGGTGTCATTTTTATTGCAATTTATGTGGATGATCTGCTTGTGTTAAGTAAATCTTTGGAAAAGATCAATAAATTAAAGAAATATCTTAGAAGCAGATTTGATATGAAGGATTTAGGGGAGGCAAGATATCTGTATTTGGGATCTAAATGGAGAGAGATAGGGGGAAAAGGATTATCAGACTTACTCAAAAAGAAGCAATAGGTAATATCCTTGAGAAATTCCAGATGGAAAAGGCAAACAGTTATACCACTCCCATGGACTTGAAGAATGTAAGTGATGGGAGTTTAGAAGGAGGAGTGATAATCTTAAATGATCAGATGAGTGCAGAGGAGAGAGAGTTTATGAAGTCTATTCCTTATAGACAAGTCGTAGGAAGATTGATCTATTTTATGAACTGTATAAGGCCGGATATAGCAACAACAATAATTGTCCTTAGTTGGAGTCTTAACGATCTTAGGAAGAGAGATTGGGTGGCAACCAAGAGAGTCATGAGATATCTAGGAAAAACAAATGAGTTATGGTTCCATTTAAGAGGGGATCACACTGATATCACTACTTGGAGTGATGATAGTTATGGGGATTCACCTATTAGTAGATGCACTGCTCGATATGTGTTGTATCTGGGGTAAGGTGCTTGCTGTTGGAGCAGTAAGCAACAAAAGGTTGTTGCTCAGTCTACTATGGAGGCTGAGTATATGGCCTCTTGTTCTACTGTGAAAGAGTTTATGTGGGTCAAGTCTTTTTTGCAAGAACTGGGGTGTATGAAGAAGTGAGTGCATGAAGTGTTATGTGATAATCAAGTTGCCATTGCAATTGCAGCTAATCCAAAACATCATTTCAAAGCTAAGCATATGGACATAAGGTTGAGTTTGGTGAGATAAAATGTTGAGAATATGATTGTGAATCTTATATATAGATCAAATGAGGAAATGGTGGCTGATATGATGACAAAACCAATGCCTTCTCCCAAGTTAAAATATTGCAGAAAAAAGTGTGGACTAAAAGTGAAGTCAAAATTACACTAGAAAATAAGGTGAGCGTTGAAATTATTTGATTTATATGGTGTTTCGCAGGTCTTAATAAATCAATACAATAGGAAAAAAAAAAGCGCGGACAGCTTACCTCCACCTCTTCTCTCTACTCACCATACTTGTTGTAATCACTGAGAGATAGAGAGGGTGGTTTAGCCATAGTTGTCCTAGTTCAGCAGACAAGACTAAAGAGTGACTTATGTCACTCTCAACCAAAGGTTGAGTTTGGCAGGAATCGAACCTCCGACGGACACAGCGAGGCGTAGCCGTTAGCTCTAACCGGTCTTGTAAAACTAATGGTTTTATTAGTATTTTCTAGGTCTAAAAAGAAATATAGAAGTCAAGGCAGTCTATCTCTAACTTCTCTCTCCAACTCTCAAACTTGTCGCAGTCACTGAGAAATTGGAGAGGAAGCTAGAACCATGGCTACCTTGGCTATCCTGAGGTTTACGGGGATTTTACATTAGGGTTTATTTATTTATTTAAAAGGTATGTAACGGCGGCAGGATTTGATCCTTGTACCTACCGGCCGGCAATCAGGAAATAGCCGGTAGCCTTAGCCGTTAAGTCTAGTCGTAGTATTATGTACAATGTAGTTTGATATTTATTTAAATGATTATATGTGCGATAAATCATTTAACTGCAATGGATTACGGGATACATAGATCCAGTAATATTTAATGTACGAATTACGGTACAGACAAAAATCAATACCACGCATTTGTTTCGTAAGTGAAACAAATACCGCGCATGTATTTATTACGACTACGATTAAATCCAAATTTAATCGAACGGTCGTGATTAGCGCCGAGATCGCAGAGGAAGATTTCGGCGGTTTGTGGCCATCGCCACATCGGATGACGCGTGGCGAAATTCCGTTGGATTGTAGAATCTCCAGAGATTATGGCACCGAATCCAGATTTGACATGTGTCGACATTTAGGCCATGTCGTACAATGTCCGTACCTAAAGTACACCGGCAGCTGTACTTTTGCGTACGGAACTCAATTTTGATTGGTTCCGTACATCAGTAGATAGAGTCTGTGAGAGAGATAGGACTTCGAAAAATTAGAAGATAGGACCCCCTCTCCCAGAGAGCTTCTGTACAAAAGGTCAACTTTGACCCTTCATAACTTACTGCTCAGGGGAGCAAAATCAGAGATTCTTTTTGCTACAACTCAGGGGAGTCTTCCCTTCACAGGGGTGCAGTGGTCAGGGTGTTTGTCAGCCAGGGTGGCAGTTATTTTTGCTTAAACACAAAGGGGTCAGGATTATCCTAGAGGCTTCTTGGAAGCTGTCTACTTTGAGGACTTATGGAGGTCTCAGAGTTTCAGGTTATGTGCCCACCCTCTAGGGTACCAATCTTTAATGGAACTGGCTTCATATACAGGGAAAGTATGATGATAGGAGCTCTATGCGAAAAAAGGTTTTGGGGGATAGTGAGTGGACGGTTAGGGCGTCCATCAAGTCTTGGAATTCCTCAGGGTTTGGAGGAACCAGATTCACCAGGAAAGAGGACCCACCTTCAACGGAGGAAACAAAAGAAGGAGAGGTGGTGGACAAGGGAAAGGAGAAGGAGACGACCACACCAATAGCATCTGGTTCGACATTCATGTCACCTATTCCGAGGAATGAGGAGAATGATACTGAAACCTGGGACTTCAACAATATGGGGGCAAAGCACTTCATCCTACGCCATCTCACTCAAGGACTTGCATGTCCTCATTTGCAGGTAGAAAGGGCATCCGATCTTTGGATGGCTCTCATAGAGATGTACCGAAGTGGTACGATTCAGCAACAACAGTTGGCTGATCAGAAAGTTAAGGAGTATGTATACAAAGGGGGAAATATGTTGGATTTTTGCAATGAGCTTGCTACACTCTTCATGGAGCTACAGTGTGCGGGAAATGATTTTAGTGAAAAAAAAAAGGTTAACTGTTTACTGATGAAGTTACCTGATGAGTTCGTGAACATAGTTTACCGTGTGCAGGACTTGCCTGACTCAAGGTGGATATGGAACTTAGTGGTAGGGATGATTCTCGTTCAAGAGAATACAATCGAGATCCGAAGGGGAGGAAAGAGTGGCCAAGCCTTGGCAATAGCGGAAGATTGGAGGAACAGGGATTCCCGAAAACCGGTCGGAAACTATGGGGGTAGGGAGCAGAAAAAACAGGTCGATGAGTTCGAACCAAGGGCTCCCCAAGGTCTATGTCACTTTTGTAAGAAATCGGGGCACTATATGGCAGAGTGCACTAAGCTAACCGAGCTTCGGTTAAAGGAGGGCCAGACCGGTGGTACCCCGACAGGAAAGAAAAAGGCCCTTGTCACACAGGTACTTGAGGCTGAATCCGAGGACGAGGACAATGAGCTCCTTTTGGATGAGGAGTTGGAGGCGAAAAATGAGGTCGAAATTCCACGAAGGCAGAAATGTGCTTACGGGGGATTGAAAGGTGAAGCAGGCTGGATTGTAGATTCAGTTGCCTCCATGCACATGTGTAAGGATAGACACCTGTTCACTAAGATAAGAAAGATTCCCACCGTAGAGATAGAGTACAGGGATGGGAGGATAGTCACCACTACTCTTGTAGGATCGGTAGATCTAAAAGTGTTAGTAGAAGGAAAGACTCCATATTAACATTCTCCAATGTATTGTTTATTCTGGAGCTGAACAAAAATCTTATCTCTACATCAGTATTAGATGATAAGGGTTTTTTTACTAGCACTAGGGAAGGAGTCTTTACTGCTAGCTTTGAGGATGTTGTCTATTTCATTGCTGAGAAAGGTAGCCATGGGATGTTTAGGCTGATCTTAAGTAATGAAAAGAAGAAACTTTATTATGCTGGTGTTCATGATATCATGATGTGGCATAAGAGGCTTGGGTATGTGAATCTAGATAAGTTAAGAGAGATGAAAAAGATGGGAGTGGTGGAAGGGATTCAGTTCAGTGAGAGTGATGATATAAGTGATTGTAGTGGATGTGCTCAAGGTAAAGCACACAGATTACCCTTTCCTAAGTCAGCCACCTATAAGGGAGAAAAAATTTTAGATCTAGTACACACAGATATTTGGGGACCGGCTAAAGTGCCCTCAACGCGGGGGAAGAGATTTATGATGACTATAACTGATGATTGGTCTCCGTATTCCCGGGTATATTTTTTGAAAAACAAGTCCGAAGCTGAGGATTGTTTTAGACAATATAAAGCATGGAGCGAAAAACTCCATGAAACTCCAATCAAGAGAATACGGAGTGACAATGGTGAAGAGTATACTTCTAACCAGTTTGAGGATTTTTTGAGGGAAGATGGGGTTCAACACCAAAAGACAGTTCCAGAAAATCCGGAACAAAATGGGGTAGCTGAAAGGTTAAATAGAACACTAAGTGATAGTGCTAGAAGTATGTTGTCAGATAAAAAGATAGGAAAAAGGTTTTGGGCAGAAGCAATGAACTGTGCTAATTACCTCAAGAATAAAGTTCTTACTTCAGCTATAAAAGATCAAACACCTTATGAGAGATGGACAGGCCGGAAACCAGACATATCTCACTTAAAGGTTTTCGGCAGTCAAGTGTTTAGTCTAGATACTGATCGGTCCAATTGGAAGCTAGATCCTAAAGGAAAACGGGGATAATTATTAGGATATGATGAAGATGTTAAAGGATATAGAGTTTATGATCTAAAAAGGGAAGATATAATCTTAGTAAAGCATCTAGTAGTTATGGATGAAGGAAAGTCTGTGGATCCCTTCAAATATACAAAGTCAGTAAAAATCAGATTTGAGTCAGAAAATTCCGATGACTTTGAGCTTCCTAACTATCCAAGTTTTAGAGAAGATGACATTCTTGCAAGAACAAATCAGACTGAAAAGGACTCGGCTGTGGAAACTCCAGTGACAACTCTACTCGAAGCGGAAGACGTGGTGGAAATTGATTCGGAATCAAGGGATAGGGGAGAAGCCGAGTTTGTTCGAAAGAATCCACGAGAACCATCTATTTCGGCCTCAGATTTTGAGGGGGGGAGGAGAAGTAGCAAAAGATTGCAAGAAAAACAGGTTAATAACAAGGTAACTAAACTATCTCATCAAGATGAACCTCAAACTTATGGAGAGGCGATGACTTGTCCAGAAAGAAACCGGTGGAAGACAGCCATCAATGAGGAGATGGCTTCAATCATGGCAGCCGATACTTGGGAGCTGGTGGACTGTCCACCTAACCGAAAACCAATTGGTTGTAAGTGGGTTTTCAAATTAAAACTGAACCCAGATAACACAATCGAGCGCTACAAGGCCAGTTTAGTGGCAAAGGGATTTACACAAAAGGAAGGAATTGACTACGAGGAAACCTTTGCTCCGGTGATCAGATTTCCCTCCGTCCGCATACTTCTCAATTTAGCAGCGGCGGAAGACATGGAAGTGCATCAGATGGACATCAAGACAACCTTTTTGCATGGAGAATTGGAAGAGGAGATCTTCATGCGACAACCCGAAGGGTTTGTGGAGGAAGGAGAGGAGAGTAAGGTATGCCGACTGATTAAATCTCTTTATGGTTTGAAACACGCACCTCGACAATGGAATAAGAAGCTTGATGAGTTTCTTACCGGTCTGGGATATATTCGGATCAGCTCAGATCACTCAATCTATGTTTTTGAAAATGAGGAAGGTTTGATATTTATTGCAATTTATGTTGATGATTTGCTTGTATTAAGTAAATCAATGGAAAAAATTAACAAACTGAAAACCGATCTTAAGGGGAGATTTCAAATGAAGGATATGGGAGAAACAAGATATATTTTGGGAATTCAAGTAGAGAGAGACCGAAAAAGGAAAATTATAAGACTGACTTTAAAGGAAGCAATAGGGAACATGGTTGAAAAATTTCAAATGGATAAAGCTAATAGTTGAACAACTCCAATGGAGTTGAAGAAGGGAAGTGAGGGGAGTGAGGAAGGAGTCATATTCTTAGACGAGGAATTTTCTCCTGATGAACAGAAGTTCATGCAGACTATTCCTGACAGACAAGTAGTGGGAAGTCTAATCTATTTTATGAATTGTACCCGGCCGGATTTAGCTGCAGCTGTAGGAGTGCTGAGTAGAAGTCTAAATGCTCCCACTAAGAAGGATTGGGAGGCAGCTAAGAGAGTCCTTAGATATTTGGTAGGAACTAGAGATCTATGGTTGCATTTGGGTGGGGAGAATACTGACATCACTACTTGGAGTGATGCCAGTTATGGTGATGCTCCGATGAAGAGATGCACTTCTGGATATGTATTATATGTGGGTGATGGGGCTTGCTGTTGGAGTAGCAAACAGCAAAAGGTTATTGCTCAGTCCACCATGGAGGCTGAGTATATGGCCTCTTGCTCTGCTGTAAAAGAATTGATGTGGGTCAAGTCTTTGCTTGGTGAGCTTGGTCACCTTAAGAGTGGTGTGCAGAAAATATTTTGTGATAATCAAGCAGCAATCGCTATTTCTGCCAATCCTAAACATCATTTTAAATCCAAACACATGGACATCAGACTCAGCTTTGTTCGAGAGAAAGTAGAAAACAAAATAATCAGTTTAGAGTACAGACCAGATAGTGAGATGGTAGCAGATATGATGACCAAATTTATGCCTTCCCCTAAGCTAATTTTTTGCAGGGAGAAGTGTGGTCTGAAATTAAAGATTGACTAGAAAATAAGGGGAGTGTAGAAACTAATGGTTTTATTAGTATTTTCTAGGTCTGAAAAGAAATATAGAAGTCGAGGCAGTCTATCTCTAACTTCTCTCTCCAACTCTCAAACTTGTCGCAGTCACTGAGAAATTGGAGAGGAAGCTAGAGCCATGGCTACCTTGGCTATCCTGAGGTTTACGGGAATTTTACATTAGGGTTTATTTATTTATTTAAAAGGTATGTAACGGCGGCAGGATTTGATCCTTGTACCTACAGTCGGCAATCAGGAAATAGCCGGTAGCCTTAGCCGTTAAGTCTACCCGTTGTATTATGTACAATGTAGTTTGATATTTATTTAAATGATTATATGTGCGATAAATCATTTAACTGAAATGGAATACGGGATACATAGATCCAGTAATATATAATGTACGAATTACGGTACGGACAAAAATCAATACCGCGCATTTGTTTAGTAAGTGAAACAAATACCGCGCATGTATTTATTACGACTACGATTAAATCCGAATTTAATCAAACGGTCGGGATTAGCGCCGAGATCGCGGAGGAAGATTTCGGCGGTTTGTGGCCATCGCCACATCGGATGACGCTGGCGAAATTACATTGGATCGTGGAATCTCCGGAGATTATGGCACCGAATCCGGATATGACATGTGTCGACATTTAGGCCATGTCGTACAATGTCCGTACCTAAAGTACACCGGCAGCTGTACTTTTGCGTACGGAACTGTATTCTGATTGGTTTCGTACATCAGTAGATAGAGTCTGTGAGAGAGATAGGACTTAGAAAAATTAGGAGATAGGACCCTCTCTCCCAGAGAGCTTCTGTACAAAAGGTCAACTTTGACCCTCCATAACTTACTGCTCAGGGGAGCAAATTCAGAGATTCTTTTTGCTATCGACTCAGGGGAGTCTTGCCTTTACAGGGGTGCAGGTGGTCAGGGTTTTTGTCTGCCAGGGTGGCAGTTATTTTTGCTGAAACACAAAGGGGTCAGGATTATCCTAGAGGCTTCTTGGAAGCTGTCTACTCTGAGGACTTATGGAGATCTCACAGTTTCAGGTCTGTCGTAGAAGTTTGTTGAAATTCATTGGGTGTGAAATTTATTCAAACCGTATTTTGACCATGATTTCGATTATCGGAACGACGTATGAAAGAACATAGAACAAGTGATAAATAATGGGAACATTATCTTGCACGAAACAAATGAATCGGACATTTGTTTTACGGCTAATATTGAATGTCAATTTGTGATGTGACAGCACATATCACTGCCAAAATTGCGGAATGGTCACCTTGGCGGTTTGTGGAAGTGGCCTGACCTAGCAACACGAGGAGAGATAACATTCGGTTGCGGGAATTTCGGAGAATGGAAGGACGAGTTAAAAGTGGACACGCGTCCACTTAATGGCCTTCTCGTACACAGGCCGTACACAAAGTACATCGGTCGTAGTATCTTTCTACACCCTACAGTCATTTGATTAGTTCGTACGTAAATAGATAGAGTGTTGATATTTGTGTATTTTCTTGGTATATATTAGGATAGAAAAGTGCACAAGCAATCTACCTCTAACTCCCCTCTCCAAGCCTCCACACGTGTCGTAGTCACTAAAGGCTGGATAAGGAGCTAGAGCCATGGCTTCCTAAAGCTCACTTAAGAAGACAAGGGGTGAATTAGGTAGATTTACCAAAAGGTACTTGACGGACCCAAGAATTGATCTTGGTACCTGTCGTCTGTCAAGTCAATCGTCGTCGGTAGCTTTGTCGGTTTGCTCTAGGACTAGTTCTAAGATATATCAGGTTTGATATGTATTTAAACTTATATACGTAGGTTTTTCCATTTAACTAGATTACGGTTTATAAGGCATAGAAACAATTGTACAATTAGTACCGGACAAAACAAATAATACGGACATTTGTTTCGACGGTCGGTATTAAATACCCATATCAAACATACGGCCGTGGTTACGGACGACATCGCGGAAAGGAAAATTTGACGGTTTGGGGACTCCGCCACTCCAGATGACACGTGGCTGCAATTCTGTGTCCTCCAATAGACTACAGAATACAAGAAGCCTCTAGATTGTTTTTAACTAGCCCACTTTAAGTCACAGCCACTGCGGCCCAAGAATGCAAATCGACAACACCCTTGTGGAGCGTGGACTCCCTTGAGTCCGTAGAAAAAAGAATCACTGAAAACAGCCAACTAGTCGATAAGTTATGAGGTAGTAAAATGAAATTCTGTGGTCTCCATTGACCCACAGAATGAGCAGCCTATGTAAAGCCTCTAGGATAATATTTGCCCCTTCTACTTTCCCGCTGAATAAGCGCCGCCCAGGCACACAAATATTTTGATCACTCTCACCCTTGTGAGGACAAGACTCCCCTGAGTCAAACGCAAAAAGAATCACTGAATTTGCTCACCCGAGCAGTAAGTTATGGCTGGTCAAAGATGACCTTTATAGTTACAAGCTCTCTTAGAGAGAGAGGTACCTAAATATTACTAAGTCTCGGTCTGCCTACTCACGACTACCTACTATTAAACCCTAGTCCAATAGGAACACTATAAAGTACAAGAAGGTACAATGGGCGATGTACTTATTGTACAACTATTGTACGACAAGGTCTACAAGGTGACACTTGTCATATCGGAAGCCATGGTTCCTCCTCCCATCTTCTCCGGTATCAAATAATGTGGCGCCACGTGGCACCGCGTGACGCTATATCCGTATGCCGCCAAAAAGCTCACTTCGCGTGGCGGCTATAATGCCGGCCGTCCGATCAAAACATATTTTACACGGTTCAGATTCGCGTACATGCAGAAATTGCTCCTTTTGGTTAGTCTGCTGTTAATTAGCTGTTTCGTTAATGTTTATATATTTATGAAACCCGTCACGTGTATCGTTTCGTAACGCCTTAATGGTTAAGGCGTTAGGCTACAAAGAATCTAGAGGTCATGGGTTCAAACCTAGACCTAGGCATCATTTTAGCCAAAATACCCTTAACTGCAAAAAACTGCCACTTTCTAAATATGGCGGCAGCCATGGCGCGCCTTTGATCCTTACTCTCTTTCTTTAAAACAAAACTAAATAGGGAAGTGAACTATTAATTACCTCTTTTCAACACTCCCCTTAATTCCTAGTCACTTTTCAATTTTAATCCACAGTTTTCTCTGCAATAAATCAACTTAGGGGAAGGCACTGCTTTTGTCATCATGTCTGCAATCATTTCTCTATCAGTTTTATGAACCAGTTTAATAATTTTATTTTCTACCTTCTCTCTCACAAAGCTTAGTCTAATATCCATATGCTTAGCTTTGAAGTGATGTTTCGGATTAGCTGCAATCGAGATAGCAGCTTGATTATCACAAAAAACATTTTGAGTTCCAAACTTCATGAACCCAAGTTCTTCAAAAAGAGATTTAACCCACATTAATTCTTTGGTGGCAGCACAAGAAGCCATGTATTCAGCCTCCATAGTGGACTGAGCAACTACTTTTTGTTGCTTGCTACTCCAACAACATGCACCGGATCCAATTTGCAACACATATCCAGTCGTACACCTCCTTAAAGGCACATCTCCATAACTGGCATCACTCCAAGTGGTGATATCAGTGTGCTCCCCTCCCAAATGCAACCATAACTCCCTTGTCCCCACCAGATACCTCATCACCCTTTTGGCAGCCTCCCAATCTCTCTTTCTTGGTTCATTTAGATTTCTACTAAGGACACCTACAGCTGCAGCTATATCCGGACGGGTACAGTTCATAAAATAAATTAAACTGCCTACAATCTGCCGATAAGGGATATTTTCCATAAATTTTCTTTCTATCTCGTCCATCTCATCATTAATGATGAATATTCCTCCCTCTTCACTCCCCTCACTCACTTTCTTCAAATCCATGGGAGTAGTACATCCGTTTGCTTTCTCCATTTGAAATTTTTCTAGCATATTACCGATTGCTTCTTTTTGAGTGAGTCTTATAATTCTATTCCCTCTATCTCTCTCCATCTGAATTCCCAAAATGTACTTTGCTTCTCCAAGATCTTTCATATCAAAACTGCTTCTAAGATCCCGTTTTAGTTTGTTAATTTTATCTAAAGACTTGCTTAAGACCAACAAATCATCAACATAAATAGCAATAAATATCACTCCATTCTCATCCTCAAATAAATATATAGAGTGATCTGAACTAATTCTGATATACCCCAAACCGGTCAGAAATTCGTCGAGCTTTATATTCCACTGTCGCGGGGCTTGCTTAAGCCCATAGAGTGATTTTATCAGTTTGCAAACTTTGTTTTCTTCCCCACTTTCCACGAATCCTTCCGGTTGCCTCATGTAAATTTCTTCTTCCAACTCTCCGTGCAAAAAGGCAGTTTTAATATCCATCTGGTGGATTTCCATATCCTCCGCTGCGGCTATACTTAAAAGGATTCTAACAGAAGGAAATCTGACTACAGGTGCAAAGGTTTCTTCGTAGTCTATCCCCCTCTTTTTGTGTATAACCTTTTGCAACTAACCTAGCTTTGTACCTCTCAATGGTATTATCCGGGTTTAATTTAAGTTTAAACACCCACTTACATCCGATCGGTTTTCGGTCCGGTGGACAATCTACCAACTCCCATGTATTGGCTTCCATGATAGAGGCCATTTCTTCATTTATAGCTGTGATCCACCGGCTACTTTCTGGAGTGTTTATGGCCTCTAAGTATGTTTGAGGTTCATCTGGGTGAGACATCTTTGTGAGTTGGTTATTTACTTGTCTTTCTTGAAGTCGTTTACTACTTCTTCTTCCCCCTTCAAAATCGGACGCCGGTATGGAAGGCATCCTTGGGTTTCGTTTTGGGAGATTTTCAGCTTCCCTATCTTCCAATTCCGGTGTCTCATCAAATTCCTCATCGGTTTCCACTTCGTATTGTGGCGTTGCCTCGGATGTTGTCCTTTCCTCCTCTTTTGTTAAATCTGCAGATTTTTCTTTTTCTCCCTCTTCCTTCTCTTCATTTTCAAAGTCAAAGTCAGAAAACTGATCTCATTCATAGTGATGTTTGTGGTCCCACTCCCATTACAAGTCTTGGTAGTGCAACATGCTTTCTCACTTTTATCAATGACTTTTCTCGATTTAAATACATTTATTTTATACTCCTTAAGTTTGAAAAGTTTACTCATTTTTAACGTTTAAAAACACTTGTCATCACGTATCAAAACCACACGCATGGATAATGGAGAAGAATTTTTCTTGAATGTTTTTTTTGAGTTTTTACAAACGCATGGCATTGTTTACCACATATTCCCTTTACACTCCAAAGCAGAAAGGTAATGCAGAGCGCTTAAACCGCAACTCTAATTGATATGGCTCGCTCTCTCCTCCATTTTTCTTCTTTACCAAAAGTTTTATAGTCTTCTTCAGTTGTCTTCAGTCGTCATCAGTTGTACCTACGTCTACAACCATCACATTTCAAAGTTCCGATTTCATTTTTGCACACTAGGACGCTCGTCAAAGTAGTACGGAGAATCTTCACTACATCCCAAAATATATTATCAAAGTACTGATTACACGGGGACACACCCTAAATATATATATGTAATTGTTTAAACATGATACGTCATAACATTTTTATTGTTTAAACGTGTCAAAACAGGTTAGAGTGATTTTTCCCATCTTTATTATTAAGAATCAAATTTGAGTGCACTTTACAAGGTCGAAACTGTTATTTTACATTTGTTATGTACTTTTGCATAAAAAAACGCGACAATTTTAGTATAGACTGTCAAATTTGGTACAGTACCACTACAAATCGTCATTAGCATCAAGGTTTTTTTCGCCACTGAACTGGTTGGATTCTCAATTTGAGACCACCAATCAAAAGGTGAGAATGTTTCCTTTCAATCGCAACCGTCAGATCTATAATTGAAAAAGTGTGTACAAAGAAAAGATGTTTTAAGCATAGTTCAAAAGTAGGTGAACGTACGCTTGTACAATATGTCCATTGTACGCAAAACATGCAATATGCCCTTAAGACCCATATTGCATTGGCCGCAAAATGAAATAAAGTACGACCAAGATTGAGTTGCACATCGATCCATAGAGAATTATACGTCATCTCTAAATTTTGAAAAAAAATTGAACAAAAAAAAAATTGTGAGTTTTGAGGTATTTTTTATTTAAACCGTCACATTTGGAAGATCAAACGGTCGCTGATCAAAGTAGCAATCTAAGAAGATCACATGAAAAGCCCATAACACAACTTAGAAAAGGACTTACGTCGCGATTTTTCTGGATTTTTTCCGAGATTTTCCGCATAAATGCGTCTATTGCGTTCGTTGTTCAAAGAAATGCGATCCCGTCGTCGTTCTGCTATGATGATCGTCATATTTGTCTGATTGATACGGGGTTGTGCACAAGCGCACATACATATAGTATGCCTCATCTGCGCGAGTTTTGTGCTAAGTTTTGTGCCCCTACCAAACGCCTACCATAAAAAACGCCAACTTTTGAACTATGGTTTTAAGTGTCGAAAAAAACATTAGATGTTAATAACGATTAGCGGTGTAATTGTACGAAATTTTCACATTTGGTACACTACACTTACCTAAAGTTGCCCCAAAACAACATATATACTAATTAATCACTAACTCTAATTTGGATTTTTTTCGAATAATAATTGCCCGCCGTATTGATGTCTATATCAATATACGTATCCATGCAAAATCTGACAATTCGTACGGCAAAATCTGAATATTTCAGTTTGTGTCTCTTTTCCCACTGCACAGTCACATACGTGCGCAATTTGTTGAAATAAATAGATTTCTAGAGTATTTTCTAGGTGTAAATATGTTAGTATAAAAAGGAAAAGAATACGGCGGATAACCTGCCTCCACCTCCTCTCTCTAGCCACCATACGTGTTGAAGTCACAGAAGGATAGAGAGGGTGGTTGAGCCATGGCTGCCTTAGCTAAACAGGCAAGACTAAAGAGTGACTTATGTCACTCTCACCAAAAGGTTGAGTCCGACAAGCTTCGAACCTCCGACCGGTAGAGTATGATGTAGCCGTTAGCTCTAACCAGTCTGTCGTAGACGTCCGTTAAGATACGTAGGATTTAAAACGTATTTAAGCTCGTACATGGTCTTGTAACCGATTAACTGAAATGTAAACAAAGGAACATAGAAGTAGTTAAAGTTTTTGTGCGGACGTCATTTCGCACGAAACAAATGAATCGGACATTTGTTTCGACGACCGACATTAAATGTAGGATTTAATCCGACGGCATTCATCACTGCCGAGATCGCGGAATGGTCACTTGGATGCAGCATAACCTGGCGCCACGTGAAAGGATAACATTTGGTCGTAGGAATCTCGGGAACATAAAAACTAGTGGAAAAGTGACACGCGTCCACTTAGTGGCCTTGTCGTGCACAGGCCGTATAGAAAGAACATCGGTCGTAGTACCTTTTTCTACTTTACAGTCATGTGATTAGTTCGTACTTCAGTAGAAAGGGGTTGTGAGAGGGGTTCAGGACTTAGGAAAATCCGGTAGGTAGTCATCTATTTGTGATAGAGCTTTGTATAAAATTGGCATTTTTGCCACCTCATAATTAATCGGTTGGTTGTCCTTTTTCAGTGATTCTTTTTACTACAGAATTAGGGGACTCCACGCTGCACAAGTGTGCAATCAGACCGTCAGTTTGCCTTCTTGGACAACAGTGGTTGTGGCTTGAAATGGGTCAGTTAAAAACTATCTTAATGCTCTCTAAATCCTGTTGTCCAATGGAGGAAACAAAATTGCAGGTTATGGGCCCACCCTCTAGGGTGCCCACCTTCAATGGACTTAGGTTCATCTATTGTGAAGCCATGATGATGGGGGCTTTGTGCAAAAAGCGATACTGGGGTATCGTCAGTGGACAAGTGAAAAGTCCACCTTTGAGAACTCCACCAGGATTTTAATGAGTAAGGTTTCCTGCAGCAGCGACTGCTTTCGCAGAGGAGGCAGATGATGGGGACAGCAATGTGTCCAAAAAAAGGGAAAGGGAAGGAGACACCTCACACCCCTATTGCCACGGCACCGAGAGCGACGGCCGTGAAAACCGTGGAGAATGATACTCAAATGTGGGAAGACATAAACATGGCTACCAAGAACTTCAATCTAAGGCACCTCACTCAAGCTTTAGCCACCCCTCAACTTCACGTTTACAAGGCTGAGGAGTTTTGGGTGAGTTTGGTGGAGATCTATAGAGTTGGTACTATTCAGGAGCTCCAATTGGCTGAGAAAAAGCTAGTGAGTTACACTTAGAAAGGAGGAAAGATGTTAGATTACTGCAATGATATTTTATGTTTGAATATAGAGATGGAAAGTGCCTGGTGGACAGGTTCAATGAAGATGAAAGTTAACACTCTTATTATGAAGTTACCAAACGAGTACGAGACTATAGTGTATCGAGTACAGCAAATGACTAATAGTTCATGGAAGTTTAATACAGTGGTCTGGATGATACTTCTTCAGGAAAACACCATAGAGATTAGGAGAGGAGGAAAGAGCATTCAAGCTCTAGCTATAGGAGGGGATTGATGGGGTAAGGGCCCGAAGAAAGCCTACAAAGGGGAAAGAAATCAGCTTGGAGGACAAAGGCCCCCAAAAGGCCTTTGTCATTTTTGCAAAAATTCAGGACACTTTATTGTAGAAATTAACGGTCTTTTAAAGTATTTTCTAGGTCTGAATAGAAATAAGAAAGAAGCCGAGGCAGTCTACCTCTAACTTATCTCTCCAACTCTCAAACTTGTCGCAGTCACTGAGAAGTTGGAGAGGAAGCTAGAGCCATGGCTACCTAGGCTATCCAAAGGTTTACGAGATATAAATATTAGTTTATTTATAATTAAGAATAAGTTTACTAAAATATATGTGTCACCTCCAGGATTTGATCCTGGAACCTGCCGACCGGTAAGTAGTCGGTAGTTGGTAGCTCTAACCGTTAAGTCTAGAGATAGTGTAACGTATTATAGGGATTGATATTAATTAAACATTTATACGTAGGATAGTTCATTTAACTAAAATAGTTTTACAGGAGACATAGATCCATTAAATGTAAAAGTACGGATTACGGTACGGATAAGAAACCAATACTGCGCATTTATTTCTTTACCGAAACAAATACCGCGCATATATTTATTACGGCTACGATTAAATGTGAATTTAATCGTACGGCCGAAATTAAACGCCGAGATCGCGGAAGAGAATTTCGGCTGTATTTTATCATAGCCACATCGGATGACACGTGGCACAATTTCATTGGATCGCGGCATCTCCAAGGATTAAGGGAGCGAATCCGGATATACCACGTGTCGACATTTAGGCCATGTCGTACAATGTTCGTACAGAAAGTACATCGGCAGCTGTACTTTTACGTACGGAGGAGTAATCTGATTGGCTCCGTACATCAGTAGATAGAGTCTGTGAGAGAGATAGGACTTAGAAAAAATTAGGAGATAGGACCCTCTCTTTAGAGAGCTTCTGTACTAAAGGTCAACTTTGACCCTCCATAACTAACGACTCAAAGGAGCAAATTCAAAGATTCTTTTTGCTATCGACTCAGGGGAGTCTTACCTTCACAAGGTTGAAGTTGGTTAGAGTTTTTGTCTGTCAAGGTGGCAGTTATTTTTGCTGAAACACAAAGGGGTCAGGGTTATCCTAGAGGCTTCTTGGAAGCTGTCCACTCTGAGGACTCATGGAGGTCTCAGAGTTTCAAAACTCTCAAAGGGAGAGGTCACTGCCTACCAAAATTTTCTAAGTCTTGATTTCCTCTAATAACTTCTATCTATTGAAGTACAGACTAATCAGATTATTGTACTGTACCAAAAAGTAGTACTGCCGGTGTACCTTTTGTACGGCCAATCTACGACAAGGCTATTAAGCGGACGCGTGCCCACTTTTCGCTCGTCCGTACGTTCTTTGGAATTCCCGCAACTGAATGTTATCTCTCCACGTGGCTCCAAGTCATGCTACGTCACAAAACGCAAAAGTGACCTTTTCGTGATCTCGGCGAAGACGTATGCTGTTGTATGCGAACCGGCATTAAATATCGACCGTCGAAACAAATGTCAGATTCATTTGTTTCGTGCAGGATGCAGTCCGCACTGAATTTGACCTGTTCTATGATGTTACAATTACATTTTCGTTAATTGGATTAGGTGACGTAACACACTTTAAAACATTAATCACACCCTATATACTCTAGCGATCTTCTACCACAGACTGGTTAGAGCGGATGGCTACGCCACGCTCTACCGGTTGGGGGTTCGAGTCCTACTGGACTCAACCTTTTTGTAGAGAGTTACTTAAGGTCACTCTCTAACCCTGTATATAGAGTGGAGGCAGCCATGACTCTATCACTCTCTCTCTCTCTCCTTCAATGACGACAACAAGTATGGGGGTAAGAGAGAAGAGATGAAGGCAGGCTGCCTGCATGTTTCTTTTTCCGCTAATATATTAAGACCAAGAAAATACAAAAACTATTTATTTCAACAGTGGCAACATCATACGGTTTTACTGAATCTCCAGAATGGAAGACAACAAATACGGATGTGATAAATGTCGCATAATAGCGACGTCGTACAATGTCTGTACAGAAAGTACACCGGCATCTGTACTTTATGTACGCTACAGTTTTGTGATTGGTCACTACCTCGGTATTAGAGGGTTTAGAGAGGGGTTTAGGACTTAGAATATTTTGGGTAGGTAGCCGCCTCTCTTAGAGAGCATCTGGTATAAAAGGCAAACTATGGCCAGCCATAACAATCAATTTAGATAACTGTTTTCAGTGATTCTTATTGCTGCGGACTAAGGGGAGTCTAGGCTACATTGGGGTGTAGTCGGTCACATTTATTTATTTTCACGGTGGCTACATTTATAAGGGAAAGTCAAATTGGGTGAATGTGTCCAAATCTCATGTTCTAACTTTGCATTCTGTGGTGGAATTGAGCACACATAAAGTCTTATTTCACAGGGTTGAAGCTCTAATTGGGTTCTGATTGTCAAGGGGTAAATAATTTGGGTTTATATAAACTTAGAGTCGGCACTATCTAGATTAGCTTCCTTGGACCTATGAACTCTATGGGGGGAATGGACCTTGTAGAATTACAAGTTATGGGCCCACCATCTAGGGTGTCTGTGTTTGATGGAACAAGCTTCACTTATTGGGAGTTTACGATGGAGGGATTGCTTTTCGAAAAGCACTTATGGGGAATTGTTTCAAGAGAAGTGAGATGTCCGCCACTTGGCTTTCGAGGAGCTCACTTTGGAGAATCATCTGGGGCTGCCCAGAATACCAACGGCAGTTCAGATGGAATGGAAGGTGAAGGGAAAAACCTTGCCGTGGAAGGGGAAATAGAGGAGAAGGATAAAAGAACACTGATAGTGATGGGAGCTAGGCTCCCGGCTACGGTTCCACTTGTAGGGGTTATAAGTGAGCCAAAAACTGAAGAAAATGACAGAAAAATATGGGAATACGAAAACACTATAGCAAAGCATCTCATACTTAGAAACATGTCTAAATCCATAGCTATCACTCTTATAAATTTAATAAAGTCTTCAAAGATATAGGAAGCACTAATTTAGATTTATAAGAATAACACTATATAGAGGCAGCAGTAAGAAAAATAAGGAATAGAGGCCTATGTTTATAAAGACGGTAGCATGATAGAGATTTGCAATGATATTGCTACATTATATGTTGAGTTTGCTAGTAAGGGATATATAGAATCTAAGGAGAGAAAGATTAATACACTAATCATCAAACTCCCAGATGAGTACGAATACATCATTTACCGTATGCAGGGAATGGATGGCTCCTCATGGACTTGGTGCATTATCATGGGGATAATTCTTGTGAGGGAAAACACTTAGGAGCATCGTAGGGGAAGTGACAGGGTGACTACTTTTAAAGCTAGTGGTGACTGGCGAAAGCGTAATGTGAGGAACGATGGTGACGAGAGGAAGCGTGATGAGAGGAAAAAAGACAAAAGTAAACCTTATCCGAACTTTGGTGGAAAGAGAGGGAGACGAAAAGATATGGGAACTTTGGAAAAATAGGTTTGCTTCTTTTGTAGAGAACCGGGTCACAATATGGAGGAGTGTCCTTGTTTGGAAGAACTTAGAAGTTGGAGAGTGGATGAGGAGGAAGAAAGGGAAGAGGAAAAAGAGGATGAAGAAATCTTAGAGCTTCTTCACATCGGTAGAATGGAGAAGAGAGAAAAGTACACAGAAATTCCACTGGGAATAAATTTAGAAAGTGAGAGTGGAAAGAAATTGTCATGTCGCATGGTATCGGATGCACGCGGGCACGATGTTTTGCATGCGCGCACGATATTTCGCACGCACACATAATATTGTCCACGCGCGCGCGATATTCGATGCGCGCGCACGATATCATGCACGCACGCACGATATTTTGGCACGCATGTATGAGTTTCATTCGCACTTGCGATTTCGCGCCGATTCAGTTATTTGGATTTGCGTACACGTCTAATTGAATATGTACTAATTTCGTGCATACATTTGATTCGTTTTATTTCGTAGGTACGCAAATTTGAAGTACAATCGTGGATTTCATTTGTACCTTGCGTTTTCTATGTACTTTCGATTTCACCTGTACCTTCGCTTTAGTTCGTACTTTTTCAATTCAAGTGGACTTTCCCAACGTACCAATGACATGTACGATGGACGTTTCTTTGGCGCTTTCTCATTGGTGCTCATTTAAGTCGTGAACCCACGTAGGTTCACGCACACCCTTAGATAGGGAAGGTTTTTACCATTGGATTGTGGATTTTGTTAAACGTACGGCAAACGATGTTGGCTGCCTATTGGCCTACATCCTAAGTAGTTTCATTCATGTAAAGTAGACTAGACGTAGGCTAGTTTTGCGCTAGGCTTAGCTTAGTCTTACTTAGACTAATTCTCAGACTTAGAGAATTTAGTTTTCGGACAAGAATATTCTCTTGGCGGCGGAGCTGTTTTCTTGCTTTCTCCTTGCCATTGATTGCCCACTATTTCCTTTTCTTTTTGTTAGCTAGCGATAGATGCTAGTTAACGTATGGATTTTTCTCTCCTTGTGTTCTGCCTCGTTTTTATTCCACACGGCTTCGACCAAGTCCAAAAGGTTTCCTTCCAAAATTGACTTTATGGCAATTATTGGAGTGGAGGTTTGAGGTGTGGCATCTTTTATTGGGCTTCGCCGTTCTCCGGACGGCTGGATAGTTTGTTTGAGTGTGTTTTTTTGTGTGGCATTTCGGTTGTCTTGTAAAAGTGTTTTATTTTACAGAATCCGAATTTCTTGGTTTAATTGGAAAGTGTTTATTTCGCTTCATTGATTTCCTATGAGATTACTCTTGTAAAGAGTACGTTGAAGACCCAAGAGCCTAGTGGCTACCTTGCGTCTTAGTATTCTTGTCCGAAAAACTAAATCTATTAAAAATATAAATTTTATTTTATATAAAAAAAAACATTTTGTTTTTGTTTTTTGCTATTTCTTTCTTTCAATATTCGTAACCTATTCTGCTGCCACTTTATTTCTTGGCTTTAGTGTTAAACCTAAATTTAGGGTTAATCTGTAGAATTAGGGTAAATATGCAGAATTAGGGATTGGCTGCAGAATTAGGGTTTTGGCTGCAAAATTAGGGTTGCAACAGATTTAGGGTTCATTTTTTTTTATTCTAGTCCTTAAGTCAGTGTCCTTCTATTCCTTGGCCGCAGATTTGGAGTTTTGGACGTCTAGAATTACGGTTTAGCGTTGGAATTAGGATTTTTCAAGTGGAATTAGGGTATGCTGCTAGCTTTGGATTGTTGTGGTCACAAGTTTGGCATATATCTAGAGTTTGGGCCGCCTCAGACTTTATCCTAACACACTTTTCCTATCTATCACATTTGTGTTTCTTATTGGTTATTTTTCCTCAACCAAACGCTTTCTTTTTTCCCTTCTATTGGTCCCCTAACATTCCACGGCGTACATCTTCACGGTCTAAAGGGTCTCGCGGAGGGTTATTTTGGACACGCTGCTCGGAGCGAATTTCGTGGAGCGAATTTTATCCCAAGGAGCTCTACATAACCCAACTTACTTCGAACAAGTTCGGTTCACCCTTAGTGCTCACCAAAGTACTAAAGGTGTTTGTAAGTAGTCAATGCCTCGCGAGTGCAAGAGCGTTTTAATTTAGTGTGGACACTCGTGTAGGGGATCGATGTAGAGTCGTTCCATCGTGAACCTTTCTTATTGAGCATTTGCATTTTCCTACTTTCCTTGAATGCTATCTGGCACTAAGTGGCTTTGGATTTTCGTGTGACTATGTGGAGTGGGATTTATTGCTAGATATTGTCGTGGGTGGCACTGTGTAGACCTTATCCTGGCTGTGTTGTTTTAGATCTGTACCCAAGGGTGCTTGGATAGCAGTTTTTTTTTTTTATAGATCTGGCCCTTTGGCCTTGCCAACTGTTTGCAGGGTAGAGGTTTTGGTAAACCAGCTTCTTGCTAGATATGACCATAGGGTCTTGATAGTGACTGAGTGTGTTGACTAGACGAGTGGATTGGTTTGACACGTGTTGCATCTCGATTAGGTCGTGCGAAACATTTCATTATTGTAGTCAGGGTTTTCCCCTTGGTTTATGCCCATGGATTGGGATAACCTTCGTTATCTATCTAGGTCTACCCGAGGTGGTAAATTTTATCGTCCTCCGCAGTTCCCGAATCGTTTACCACATCCGATCCGATTGCGGATCGCAGATCGTCGTTAGTGCTTTCTGGTTTGACATCTACGACATCATTGTCCTCGGTTTCATATAGGTCATACCTAGAGGGGACTGAAGAAGACTTTCTGCAGGAAACCTTTCCAACTCCTCACACTCGTAGGTTCTTTGCCAGCCCAGCTTTGGCACAACCGGCGCATCCTCCTCTTTACGACATGGCTTCCTTTTCAGAGGGATCCATGGGTAAGATGCAATTGTGCTTTTCTGGATTAAAAGATATTATGTCCTTATCGCATTTCCGGATGTTATACGACACGGAAATGCGGGATCTAGCCTTTAGATATCAAAATAGGTTGTACCTTCGTGTCGCCTTTTCCCTTCTCAGTCGATACCTGCGTGGTACGGCCCTCACTCTCTACACTCGCAAGTACGAGGATGTTCTTACGATGACGGAGTACGTGGCTCCCTTTGCGGGTTTACCAGAAGTCCGCGGCCAGGTGGATATCCCATATCAGGTTATGAGACCTGCGGTATTAGATGGTAATGGGGAAGAGATGTATCCAGCTATCTCCGAGGTCCCTCGCTAGTATATAGTGGCTGCCCTAGCGGCTGTCCTTGCTAGAGCGGGGGGAACCATTTCTTTACGGGACCCTCTCTTCGTCATGTTTGACATCCTCTAGAGGAGTACCAGATGCAAAATCCGGATTAGATGAAAGAGTTGATAAACTTCAAGCGTAGGCCAGGTGAAACTGCCCCTGCCTTGCGAGCTCGGATGGAAACTCTACGGGAGGCATTATTAGACCTCATGTCCGATGCGGAGGCAGTCCAGAAATTTGTGGGACAGTTACTGATTCCATCAAACAGGTTTATCCAAAACCACCTCAACCTGATGTATGGACTTAAAATCACCTTTATGCAAGCGGCTCAATACGCGATAGAGTATGCGATCCAGACATCGTGGTGGGACCCCCATGTGCGGTCCAAACCTCCTCACAGGGAACCGGCCAATCCATCTCCTCCTCCACGTTAAAACCCATGGCTTCGTTATAGGCCTCTGAAGACTCCAACCATGGGAACTCCACCTGTTAGTCCCGGAAACTGAATGTGTTTACGATGTGGGAAAACCGAGCACGATGCCTGCATGTGTCTTGACAAGGTGGCCACTTGCACTCACTGCCACCAAAAAGGACATTATGTCCATTGGTGCCACATCAAAGACCCTGATTTCACTTATGAAAATCAAATAAAGAACGGTGGAAAGTCACATATCTTGGATTTTGTTTGATCAATTGGGCGAAACATTGGGAGTTGTCATTATTTGTGATATTTTATAATGTGGTATAGTTTGAAGCACTTTGGACTTTTGTGTCAGATTTGGTGAGCTGTAGAACACAGTTGTTTGGAAGGATTCTTGGTAAGCTTTTGTGAGTGAATTATGTCTGCTTCTACTACTACTACTCCTGCTTCACCTGCTCCAGTGGTCGAGGAACAACAATTAGCACATTATTATTACGTGATTAAAGGTTTTTAAGGGTTTGATTAAAACCAAATTTAGGGTTCTATAAATTTTTTTAGTCATTAAAATTTTTTAGGTTGTACGAAACAAAGTATTTGTCATGTTTTTCCACATAAACAAAAATATTTGTAATACTTGCTTACTTGCAAGTAACATCATAAAAAAAACAAAGTAATCAAAGTATCATCAAAACAAAGTATTAAAAGTATTTGTATTGTATTTCAAAAATAATAATAATAATAATAATGTCTGTAATGTTGATCACATAAAAAAAAACAAAGTAATCAAGAATCACTGAAACAAAGTAGTCAATGAATTTGTGTTGTGTTTAAAAAATATATATATATACCAATGTTGGTAATGTTGGTCAGCCTTTGGACTGATAATGATGTTCAACAACTTTTTTGGTCTTTAGACTGTGTTGGTTGATCGAAAAAACAAAAAAAAAAATTATTGAAAGTAACAATATAATCTAACAAACAAATTTTATGAATGAAAATAAGTGTTTGTAACGTTGGTCAGCCTCCGATCTTATAGTGATATTTATGCAACCTTCTAAGTCTTATGACTAAGTTTGTTGATCACAAAAAAAGAAAAATAAAAGCAAAGTACTCAAAGTAATCAATCTACTATAATAAACAATGAAAGTTAATAAATATTAAGTGATTCTATTGTTAGTCAGCCTTTGAGCTGATAATGATGTTTATGGAACCATCTGGGTCTTCGACTAAGTTGTTTATCAAAAACAAAAAAAAGTACTTGAATTAATCAACATATTTTAACTATCAAAAAAATATAAAAGAAAATACGTGTTTGTATTGTTAATCAACCATCGTGCTGATAATGGTGTTGTTTCAACCTTTTGGGTCTTTAGACTAAGTTGGTTGAATCCTAGTTAAGTCTGATGTTTTTTTATTTTTTCTTATTAGTTTCTTTTTTATGTTTACATTTGTTTCTTTTGTTTTTGTTATGCGATCCAGGTTGTATTATGGTTATTTATTTTGTTTGTCCTTTTTTTGTTTTCTTCTTTTGTAATATTATGTATTGATAAAAAAATAAAAAAAATATATATATATGCAACACCTTAATATAAAATAAACCAAAACCATAAGTATTATATTTAAACAAATAATGGTTGAATAATGCTGATGGTTTAATATGAATCCAGGTTTAACATTAAAGTATTTAATACTACATTTTATATTCAGTCCATTCATTCATATCGTTCATTAGATTGAGATCGAACACTCAAAATAATGTGAAACTTTAACGCTTAATCAAACCCCAAACATGAACGAAACGCGAATTAAACCATCCACTTGGCTTCGTCATCTTCTTCTTCATACATGAACCTTTCCGCCATGGATTTTAATAGCAAAAAATTAATAAACCCGTAACATACGAGTATTTAGCGTAAAATTTTGTCTTTTTCATGAAGTATATTAATCAGATGTTAACTTTTATCGCATGATATGATTTAGTCTGTCGTTTTATTTCTTTGTGTCGTTTCAATGGACGATTGTGCCCCCATATGGTTTTCATTTATCATACATTTATTTTGTTTCAATTGACTGTTGACTATAATTGACAAAGTGTCGTTTCAACTACATTTATTAGCGGATTTGTACGGTGTAATTTTGGTTCATGCCTCATTTGTTTCTGTCGTATCAACATATTTCCGTGTTACATACTTTATTATTATTTTGCATTGGGTTCATAAATTGTATACAATGATTTATTTTTGCCGTCGGATTGAAATTTAACAGTCGCGACGTTTAATAATGTCGACTGTTATGTAAGAGTGTTGTTCCATTAGGCGGTCTTAGAAAACGTCAAAAATTCGTTTGCTGAAACCGTCGTTCCATTGTGTGGAGGTCAGTAACCGACATTTTTTTTGCGTGGCAAATATTGATTTATCCACCTAATATATGAATACGATTCTGGTAATCTTTAAAGAATCCCTAACAGCAAATTGTGACCACATATTTGTACCAGCAAAGGTAAAAAGTGACTCAGACGACGTATGCTATAAAATCTGTACGGGCGTACGGAACTTAAGATTTGTAAAAGTGTATGAAAATGTCAGAATGGTTAGTGGATGGCAATAGAAGAGTGAAACAATATCCTCCGTCAAAGATTTTCTTGCGGCTTTTGGAGGCCTCGCATCATCCGTGGCGGAAGGCACATGCCATATGCGAGGTGTACCCACCTAGTCGCACGGTCGTTGTGGATATTTGTTCACTTTTCTACGAGGCACGGTGCTATTCGTTCAAGCGCTTAGAATTGACTTACTTCTGGTCACTTGATCTGAACTGGAAGTCTCAGACAATGGCGTATCCGATTATGCATCCGACGGTCCACGTTTACGCCTATAAACGTGGAGAATCAAATCCCTCATTTATAAGGCTTGTTTTTCTAACATTTTAGTTTTTTTGCTACGACACTGTACAAAACAGTACGGCTTTCAGTAAACAACGACATTTTTCCCCTAATGGAACCTTACCCTAAAACGTTAATTGTTTCTCATTTTTTGGTAAGTTTGCTTTAGGGTAAAGTTCCATCAGACGTTTTTTTATCCGTGAGGCCAACTTTACAAACCAGGTCGATTTAGTCGATGTTCCATCACGTAGAGTCCGTAAACCATGTGTTCTAAATTGGCTGGCGCCACGCAAGCTACGATCCAATAGTGAATATCCTTCAGATTTTTAGCATTGACAAACTTAACTTTCAATCTTCATTTACGTACCATGTACTTGCGTACGAAGTAATCATACGAGATAACTATTATACTTTTTTGCAGACGCTAGCCTGTACGCCAGCTCATTTTTTAAGGTTTCTGTTTTCAAGCATAACGAAAGTCCTTTGAGAGAAATAGTGAGACGAACAAAAGTTATCGAAAATAGCATGACGAATGAATGTTACGATATTTCGTTATAATTTTCGGTTGTATTCTGGAATACGCGTGTCATGTACAAATCTTTAGATTTTTTGTTGGTTTTACTTCATGACACGTAGCTTAATCGTCCAACGTGTCACAAGTTTTATTTTTCTGTATTTGCCAACCGACCTCCTCGAGGTGGGTTGACAGTTGCAGAGAAAAATGAAGCGAACGCCTCGAGATGAACATCCGACGGTCAGTGTTACCTCCTAGACCTTCGGGGAGTATCGACAAGATTCTTTGTAATTTTGTTTCTCGTATAAAAACAAAATAGGCGGTACGGTCTGGTACGAATATTCTCGGATTTTTGTAAACTACCCCGTTTTTTGTCTGATAGAACTTCACCTTTAGCCGTTACTTTTTTCAAACCAATCATTAGCAATTTTGGGTACAATATGGTACAATACCATGTACAATGCGATAGTACAGGGCTTACCATGTACTAACATTGTACGTAACGCCAACACGAAAATTACGGTAGTGTACGAATAGTGAGAACACGACAACGTAGTGTGATGTTACGGGATCGCACGCGCCAAAATTAAAAGTACGATACTGTAAGTTACTGTACCGGTATTGATAACACGACACATCGTACGTGACGCCAACAATGAAATCACAGTAGTGTACAGATTTTGATAACATGACAACATGGCGTGATGTGTCGGGATCGCACGCGCAAAAAAATAAAGTACGATAGTTGTATGTTACTCTACCGGTATTGATAACACAACATTTTGGCGTGACGTCGAATTTTT
>JBBHKE010002612.1:195768-213444 GCA_037447655.1 Zygnema cylindricum | reverse complement strand
ATACAGTACGGTACCGTACCGTTTTGTAGCATCCAGCCCGGTTCAATTATGTTTGGTTTTGTTACGGTATGGCCTGAAGCGACCGGGTTTCCTACACCGTGTATCACTATTAGTGTTGATGTTTGTTTTGCCGCTTAAAACATTTTTTCTCCGTACAAGCTTGTCGGATTATGAATCTGACGGTTGTGATTTAAAGCCAATATTCTCACCTTCCCATGGGCGGTCTCCATGTGAAAATCTTACGAGTATGTACGGAGAAAAGATGTTTTAAATGGCGAAAATAATATTAACACTAATAGCGATTCACAGTGTGGTTAATAATGCGTAACGAACTGCTTCTCACTCGCTTTGACATGTTTCGATATCCGTACAATAGTCGAAGATATCAATCGCTTTTACGTGGTTCGATATTTGTATACAAATCAACTATAGACAGGTCCGGATCTTAACAAAATATTGTAAAAAAAAAGTTTTTTTTTAATTTTTTTCGAATGCGTCTCCACCCTTCTACCTTTGTCTTTAACGTTTTTTCTCATGGTCCTTAAAGATTTTTTAGGGGATTTAAACCAATATTGAAAAACCAGACTATAACTTGCGTTTTTAACTTTTTCATTTTTTTACCAAATTAGCAAACCTAATTTAGTAGAAAAAATAATAAAACCATCATAGGAATAAATGAAAATGTGGACCTAAACAACTTTCCACCATAAAGATTAAGGATGCAAGAATCCACTACAGGCATATGAAACTATACGTAGTTAATCAATATCAACTTTGCATGAAAAGTACCTTGTGAAAATTAGTACAAGTAGATTATACAATTCATTCATTAACCTCTTTACTTTTATTTTTTACGTCCTAATAGCTACGTTTATATACTAAAGATTATATTTATTAGCCACCCAATGAGAAGAATTTCAAATATAAATCTTGCACGGTACTTCTTTGACCAAAACCAACCATGTATAACATTACCTACAAAATCTTGTCTACTGGGGGCTGAAGTGCTACACGGATAAGTAAATCCCATAATGTTACTCCAATATTACAAAACGTCTACCTACTACTAAACCCTAGTCCAATAGGATAGTTGTATAGTACAAGAAGGTACAATGACCGAAGTACTTACTGTACGACCTTTATACCACATGGCCTTCAAGGTGACGCTTGTCAAAACGGAGCCATGGCTCCTCCTCCCATCTTCCCGGGTATCCAATAATGTGGCGCCACGTGGCATCGGGTAACGCTGTCTTTAAAAGCCGCCAAAAGCTCATTCTTGGTGGTGGTTGCAACGACGACCGTCTGATCAATCGAATTTACATGGTTCTGATTCGAGTTCGTGCATGAATTGTTTCACATGTTTCTCTTCGTCAATTTGGTATGAATTAGTCGATGTATCAGAATTTAAGTACGTATCAAACATGACGAGTGTATCGTTTCCTAAGCGCCTTAATGGTTAAGGCGCCCAACGACACAAAATCCGTAGGTCTCTGGTTTAAATCCGGATCTAGGCAACATTTTGATAGAATGCTCTCTACTTCGGTCTGCCACCTCTTTAATAAAACGGCAGCCATGGTGTGCCCTTGATCCTCTCTTTCTCTCTTCAAAGTCAAAATAAAATAGAGAAGTAAACTATTTATTACCTGTTTTCAACACTCCCCTTAATTCTTAGTCACTTTTCAATTTTAATCCACGTTTTTCTATGCAATACATCAACTTAGGGGAAGGCACTGGTTTTGTCATCATGTCTACAATAATTTATTTATCAGTTTTATGGACAAGTTTAATGATTTTAATTTCAACCGTCTATTTGACAGAGCTTAGTCTAATATCTATATGCCTAGCTTTGAAGTGATGTTTCGGATTAGCTGCAATAAAGATAGCAGCTTGATTATCACAAAAAACATTATGTGTTCCAAACTTTATGAACCCAAGTTCTTCAAGAATCTTTAAAAAGACATTTCACCCACATCAATTTTCGGGTGGCAGCATAGGAAGCCATGTATTCAACCTCCATACTAGATTGAGCAACTACCTTCTGTTGCTTGCTACTCCAACAGAATGCACCCGAACCAATTTGCAACACATACCCAGTCGTACACCACGTTAAATGCAAATCTCCATAACTAGCATCACTCCAAGTGGTGATGTCTGTGTGCTCCCCTCCCAAATTCCCACAATTCCCTTGTCCCCACCAGATACCTCATCACCCTTTTGGCTGCCTCCAAGTCTCTTTTTCTGAGTTCATTTAGACTCTTGCAGAGGACTCCTACATCTGCAGCTATATCCGGCCGGGTACAATTCATAAAATAGATTAAACTGCCTACAATCTGTTGATAGAGAATGTTTTCTATAAATCTTCTTTCTATCGCATCCATCTCATCATTAATAATAAATACTTCTCCCTCTTCACTCCCCTCATACACTTTTTTTAGATCCATGGGAGTAGTACATCCGTTTTCTTTCTCCACTTGAAATTTTTCTAGCATTTTACCGATTGCTTCTTTTTGAGTGAGTCTTATAATTCTATTCCCTCTATCTCTCTCCATCTAATTCCCAAAATGTACTTAGCTTTGCCGAGATCTTTCATGTCAAAACCGCATGTAAGATCCAGTTTTAGTTTGTTAATTTTATCTAAGGACTTGCTTAAGACCAACAAATCATCTGCAAAAAAAGCAATAAATATCACTCTATTCTCATCCTCAAATAAATATATAGAGCGATAAATATCACTCTATTCTCATCCTCAAATAAATATATAGAGCGATCTGAACTAATTTTGATATACCCCAAATTGGTCAGAAATTCGTCGATTTTTATATTCCACTGTCGCGGGGCTTGCTTAAGCCCACAAAGTGATTTAATCACTTTGCATACCTTGCTTTCTTCACCGCTTTCCACGAATCCTTCCGGTTGTCTCATGTAAATTTTTTCTTCCAACTCTCCGTGTAAGAATGCGGTTTTAATATCCATCTGATGTATTGCCATATCCACTACTGCAGCTAAACTTAAGAGGATCCTGACAAAAGGAAATCTCACTATTGGTGGGAAGGTTTTTTCATAGTCTATTATTTTTTTCTGAGTATAACCTTTAACAACCAACCTAGCTTTGTAACTTTCAACGGTATTATCTGGATTTAGTTTAAGCTTAAAACCCTGTTACATCCAATCGATTTTCGGTCCGGTGGACAATCTACCAACTCCCATGTATTGGCTTCCATGATAGAGGCCATTTATTCATTTATACCAGTGATCTACCGACTACTTTCAAGGGTGTTTATGGCCTCTAAGTATGTCTAAGGTTCATATGGGAGAGACATCTTTGTGAGTTGGTTATTTACTTGTCTCTCTTGAAGTCGTTTACTACTTCTTCTTCCCCTTTCAAAATCTGACGCCGGTATGGAAGGCATCATCGAGTTTTGTTTAGGAATATTTTCACCTCCCTTATCTTCCAATTCCAATGTCTCATCAAGTTCCTCATATGTTTCCACTTCGTATTGTGGCGTGACCTCGGATGTTGTCATTTCCTCCTTCTCTTTTGGTAGATCTTCAAATTTTTCCTTTTCTCCATCTTCCTTCTCTTCATTTTCAAAGCCAAAGTCAGAAAATTGATCCGGTTCAAATCTGATGTTGACTTCCATATTATATTTGAATGGGTCAATGGACTTTACTTCATTCATCACCACTATGTGTTTTACCAAAATGATATCTCTTTTTTTTGAAGTCATACACTCGATATCCTTTTGTGCTCTCATCATATCCTTAAAGTTATCGTGGTTTCCTTATTCCCTCTAACTTCCATTTAGTCTTGTCGGAATCCAAACTGTAGACTTGACCTCCGAACACTCTCAAACTAGACAAATATGGCTTTCTTCCTATCCACCTCTCATACGAAGTTTCCTCCTTATTTGTTGAAGTTATGACTCTATTTTTTATGAAATTAACATAGTTCATAGACTCCGCCCAAAACTGCAACCCTATCCTCTTATCAGTTAACATACTTCTGGACATATCTCCTAAAGTTCTATTAACTCTTTCTCCTACTCCATTTTGTTTCGAATTGTAGGGAACAGTTTTCACATGATGAATTCGTTCTTCTTTAAGAAATTATTCAAATTCCCTTAAGGTGTATTCTTTTCCATTATCACTTCTTCTCTCTTTTATTGAAGTTTCTTGAAATTTTTCACTCCATACTTATGCTTTTTGAAACATCTCAATACCTCTGACTTATGCCTAAGAAAGTATACCTTAGTGTATCTAGACCAATCATATGTGATAGTTAACATCCATCTCTTCCCCCCATGTGAAGTATACCTAGCAGGTCCCGAAACATCAGTGTGAATTAGATCTAATACTTTCTCTCTTCTAAATGCGGTTGCATTTGGAAATGGAAGTATATGAATCTTCCCTTGGGCACATCCACTGCAATCATCTAAAGTCTCATCATCCTCAAAATCAATACCATCCACTCTTCTCTTTTTCTTCATTTTCTTTAATATATCTAGATGCACATGCCCCAACCTTTTGTGCCAAAGCATCATATCACATCCACACCAGTAGAGAACACTCTTTTCATGGCAAAGTGCAATTTGAACATTCCTTGACTGCTCATCTCAGCTATTAAATAAACATTATTATCAAAGCTTGCTGTGAAAATTCCTTTCTTAGTTCCTATTTCAAACTCCTTTCATCTAAGACAGCTGTAGAGACGAGGTTTTTGTTAAGTTAACTTTAGAAAGTGTTACAATTGAGGCCTTTCCATCAACTAGACCCTTCAAGTCAATAGTTCCAACAAGACTTGTGGTTTCCACTCTACCATCTCCGTACTCTATCTCAACTGTTAGGATCTTTTCGCAGTTTAGTGAACCACCTTTTATCTTTGCACATATGCATTGAGGCCGTTGATTCTATGATCCACCCATCCTCGAGTGGGTCCCTCTTACCTCCGAAAGCACACTTTTGTCTCCGTGGAATGTCGACATGCTCCTCAATGGCTTTCCAATTAAGACGAAGCTCCTCAAGCTCTTATTCTGGTTCGGATGCTTTGTCCTCTTCCTTATCATGAACTTGAGTCAAGAAAGCATTTTTCTTTCCTCCATCCTTGAGGTTTTTTGTCCATCTTTCAGTCGGAGATCTGCAAGTTTTACACAATTTGCCATATAGAGTACCGGTTTTTTGCAGAAGTGGCATAGTCCACCTCGAGGAGTTCCTCTCCCCTGTCGATCAAACCTGCCACCTCTTTGACCTCTTCCTCCAAAGCTTTGATAAAGATCTTTCCCTTTCTCATCATCATGCTTCTGCCAATTAAATCCTGCAGTGAATGCTTGAACACTGGACTTCTCTCCTAAGCTCTATGGTGCTCTCTTCACTAAAATCATTCCCACTGTATCATTTCAGTTCGAATTGCTATCTTCTATATCCTGCAATCGGTTAACGATATTCTCATACTCTTCAGGTAGTTTCATCATCAATGTATTTACTCTTTGTCTCTTAGACCATGAGTTACCTACACTCTCTAGTTCTCCAAATAATACTCCTAAATCATTGCAATAATCATTCATACTTCCTCCCTTACAAGTATAAGCTACAATCTTATTTTTTGCCAGCTGTTGCTGCTGCAATGATCCACTCTTATATTTGTAAACTAGTGATACCCAAATCTGAGTGGAAAATCTGACATGCATAAGGGGAATGGCAATGCCTTTCACAACACTTTTGAGAATTAAGAGCTTAACAACCTTGTCTATAGTTCCACTTTTCATACTCTGACCGTTCAGTCTGACTCTTTGTCACCGTTGTTGGTGATGCAGCCGGTATCGTTTTGGACAATGCAGTCCCTCAAGATGCGACTCCTCCCTTTTCTCCTTCGATGATAATTTCCTCCCTTTCCTCGCCATCATCGGTAATGGTGGTAGACGTTCTGGCGGCTGTATTGATGGAGGTGCCAAAAAAACGAAATCCTCCAAACCCAAGTGGAGGTAGGCATCGAATTTTTCCAAACACTATACCCCATAGGCCCTTCTCAAAGAGTTTTCCTCCATCATCATTTCCCGATAAAGAACGTATAATCTATCAAATATGGGCACCCTAGAGGGTGGGCCCATAACCTGCAATTCTGTTGTCTCCATTGACCCACAGATTGGGCAGCCTATATAAAGTCTGTAGGATAATATTTATCCCTTCCACTTTCCCACTTAATAAGTACCACCCAAGCTCCCAAATATTCTGACCACCCTTCACCCCTATGAGGACATGACTTCCCTGAGCCGAACGCAAAAAGAATCACTGAATTTGCTCCCCTGAGAAGTAATAAGTTATTGCTGGTCAAAGATAACCTTTATAGTTACAAGCTCTCTTAAAGAGAGGTACCTAAATTTCACTAAGTCTTGGTCTGCCTACTCACGTCTACCTACTACTAAACCCTAGTCGAATACGAACGTTGAATAGTACAATAAGGTACGATGGCCAAAGTACTTATTGTACGACCTTTATACGACATGGACTTCAGGGTGACGTCTGTCAAAATGGAGCCATGGCTCTTCCGCCCATCTTCCTCGGTATCTAATAATATGGTGCCACGTGGCATCGCGTGACGCTATCTCCAAAAGCCGCCAAAAGCTCATTCTCGGTGGCGGCTGCAATGACGACCGTCACATCAATGGAATTTACATGGTTCAGATTCGAGTTCGTGCATGAATTGTTTAACACGTGTCTCTTCGTCAATTTGGTATGAGTTAGTCGACGTTACAAAATTTAAGTAGGTATCAAATATGACGAGTGTATCGTTTCCTAAGTGTCTTAATGGTTAAGGTGCCCGGTGACACAGGATCCGTAGGCCTCTAGTTCAAATCCAGATCTAAGCAACATTTTGGTAAAATGCCCTCTACTTCGGTCTGCAACCTCTTTAATAATGTTGCAGCCATGGCGTGCCCTTGATCCTCTCTTTCTCTCTTTAAAGTCAAAATAAAGTAAAGAAGTGAACTATTAATTACCTATTTTCAACAGTTAACTATTTAGAGATAACTTTAAAAGTTATACTGAGGATTGATTGACACCTCAATAACATAATGTTGATCTTATTGAAAAGTAAGCTTTAGTAAGTCTTAGAAATTTGAATCTAGGACTTGGAATATTTTTAGAATACGAACTGTTCAATATTGACCAAATTTAGTGTAGATTTTTTGTAGTATCTACACGAATTGATATCTTTAAGTTAATTAGTGTGTAGGGCCGCCAATGAATGTAGACGTGATAAGAATCATCCGGATTTTTAGGGTATAGATATTGTTAGTGGACAATTCTGGTCCAAACACTTAGATTTTTGTCAGTAGGGTGTCTAGTGAACCATGTACATACGTTTTTGATGTTTTCTAGATCTTTTAGATATTTTTAGATCTTTTAAGATGTTTTCGAGATCTTTTGAGTATTTAGTTCAATTAGGATTGATCAATTCGATACAGAATGTACATTATACACAAGAGTTAAGGAAATGAGAGCACTGAGTGCAGTTTAAGGTGTTTTATGCACTATTGTCTCTAATTTGCTTGTAGTACATGTTTGTTTGGTTGAAATACCTCTTTCACTTGGAGTTACATATCTTACACTATAGATCTAGTCTTCTAGGCATATTTCTTTGGGTTTGCTTTCGCTAAAATGTCTGATAATGGCTCAACTCCTATTGCAAGTGCTCCTATTAGCCCTAGTGCTCCACCTGCTCCTGCTGGTGCAAGTGTGACTCCTAGTGGGAGTGGATCACAACCGAGTCTTAATGCCTATGACCTTCAACAGGTTATGGGCCCACCGCCCAAATTGCCTATTTTTGACAGAACTGACTTCTTATATTGGGAAGATATGTTGAGCTCATATTTCGAGGAGAGGGACTTGTCACCCATTGTGGAAGGAACAGCGGATGTGACTGCGCCGGATTGGAGAAAGAAGAATCTCCATTGCCTCAACGTCTTGAAGCAGTCTATGACAAAAGATTTGGTAATGTCGTATCTTGAGATGAAGAAAGCATCTGATGTTTGGTTTAGTGTACGTGCTATGTATGTTCAGCTAGATGTTACCATCCAGACAAACATAGCCACTCAGATTTTTGAATTTAAGTATTCTGGAGGTAGTATGTCACATCATTGTCATGCTATGAAAAGGTTGTTTCTTCAGAGTACTAGTGCAGGTGGGGACTTTTCACCACCTCAGCAGGCTATGTTGTTGATGAGAACTTTGCCCGATAAATATAAGGGAGCCATGGATAGGCTTAGGGATATTCCACAGCGTTAATGGAACATAGCATTAGCAATTCAGCTTATTTTGAGTGAAGAAGCTAACCAAATGTCACAAAGAGGTAGTAGTAAGTCTGTTCAGGCACTAGCTAACCAGTTTTCGGATTCTAAGATTAGCAGTGGCAGTGGTAGAGGTAGTGGTCCTAGAAGGTCACCATTAACCTGTTATTATTGTGATGAAAAAGGGCATGTGTTCAGAATGTGTCATGCTTACAAGAGAGCGAAAGCCACAGGAAATTTTCGCTCTGGTTGGGATGAAAGCCGGGTTCCTTCTCAATCAGGTGGTCGACCAACTGCTCTTTTCAATGAACTTAAGGAGGAGGATGTAAGCAGCTTTCCCGACAACAGTGAAAAGAAATTCTTTGCGATGGCACAAGCAACGGAAGGCGTGGAGGAAGACGAATGGATTATGGACTACGTCGCATCTGCCCACATGTGCCGCAATCGCCATCTATTTGAGAGTATTCAATCTATTTCACCCATCAAAATTTATTTTAGTGATGATACCTTTGTTGAGTCAAAAGCAAAGGGGGGGGTGTCACTTATGTTGAATGTAGAGGGAAAACCTGTGAAAAGGGTTTTAGAGGATGTGTTGCATGTCCCAGTTTTTAAAAGAATTTTTTTCTCTACGTCAGTAGTAGAAAAGAAAGGTTTTAAAACTATATCTGAGAATGGAAAGAAAACAGTGAGTAAGAATGGGAAAATAGCTGCAGAGGGATTTGTTGGTGGAAACAATTTGTATCGGTTGAGTCTTGCAAATGATAATGATAATGATGTTATGTACTCAAGTGTAATCAGTGATTGTGATTTATGGCATAAACGTTTAGGACATGTGAATTATGATAGATTAGAAAAGATGGTAAATCAAAACGGTGTTTCAGAAACGATGAATAGGACCATATCAAAGTGTGCTAGGACAATGATGGCTGATATGGACATAGATTACAAATTTTGGGCAGAGGCTATGCATTGTGCAGCCTATGTGAGAAATAGGCTAGAAACAAGGGCAATAAAAGATAAAACTCCTTATGAAATGTGGACAGGACACAAACCAGATGTAAGTCACTTCAAAGTGTTTGGAAGTAAGGTATTCTTGCTAGATAATGATCCACAAAAATGGAAATTAGAGCCAAAAGGCATACCAGGTATATTTTTAGGGTATGATGATCATGCCAAGGGTTATAAAGTATATGGCATTAAGAGAAATAGAGTTGTGGTAGCCAGAAACATCATAGTGAAGGATGAGGGAAGAGGAGTAGATGTATTTAGTCAATGTAGCGATGAAAAGAAAGATAGAAGTGTTGATTATATCTTTTTAGAGGAAAATCCTATGTTTTTCAAGAAAAATGTAGAAAATGCATCTAGTTTAAGTCAAAATGACTTAGAATCATCTTCTCCACCAGAAACAGGAAGTGTTATGCCCGAAAGAGTTGTAGAATCTCCTCTACCTCAAGCTGAAACTGAATCACAAGAAGAATCACATGTATCAAGAAGGAGGACCCAACCATCTATACCAGCGACAGAATTTCCAGGTGGAGTGAGGCGAAGTGCACGACTCAGGGGAGAAAATGTAGCATTTGCTCATTCTGCACACATAGAAGAGCCTTTAACATTGAAAGAAGCTCTTTCGAGTAATGAATGGGAACATTGGGCGGATGCCATCAATGAGGAAATGAAGTCCATCATGGAGGCCCAAACTTGGGATCTGGTGGAACTTCCTCCAGGAAGAAAAGCTATTGGAAGTAAATGGGTGTTTAAGTTAAAATTGAACCCAGATAATACCATAGACAGGTATAAGGCTCGTTTGGTTGCTAAGGGATATAATCAAAAGGAGGGGATAGATTATGAAGAAACATTTTCACCGGTTGTAAGGTTTCCATCTGTCCGCATCTTACTTACATTAGCTGCTATAGAGGATTATGACATCCACCAAATGGATGTCAAAACTGCCTTTTTGCATGGTGATTTAGATGAGGTCATTTATATGAAGCAACCTGAGGGTTATGAGGAAGTAGGAAAAGAAAATCTTGTGTGCAGACTTTTAAAGTCATTGTATGGCCTAAAAACAGGCCCCTAGGCAGTGGAACCGAAAGTTAGATGAGTTCTTGACAGGATTAGGGTTTACTAGAATTAGCTCAGATCATTCAGTATATGTGATGTGTGGTGATAATCTTGATGAGGTGATATTCATTGCTGTGTATGTTGATGATTTGCTGCTAATTAGTAGGAACAAAGAAGGAATTGCTAGAGTAAAACACGCTCTTAATTCAAAATTTGAAATGAAGGATTTGGGTGAGGCTAAATACATTCTTGGAATACAAGTTGAAAGAGATAGAGAAAAGAGAATCATTAGGCTAACTCAAAAAGAAGCAATAGGAAACATGTTGGAAAAATTTGGCTTGGCTGATGCCAAAGGTTGTGCAACACCTATGGAGTATAAGCAAAAACTTGAAGGAATGGAGCATGAGTTTGGATTCATAATAGATGAGGAACTTAGTGCAGAAGAGCAAAAATTTATGTCCCAAGTACCCTACAGGCAAGTAGTAGGAAGTTTAATTTACTTCATGAATTGCACTAGGCCCGATATAGCTGCAGCTGTTGGTGTGTTGAGTAGAAGTCTACAAAATCCACGAAAGAGAGATTGGGAGGCAGCAAAAAGGGTCTTAAAATATCTTGTCGGGACTAGGAATCTTTGGCTTTCTTTGGGAGGGGACAAGGTTAGTATTAATACTTGGAGTGATGCTAGCTATGGTGAAGTGCCTAGTAGGAAGTCTACAACTGGGTATGTCATTCAGATTGGAAGTGGAACTTGTAGTTGGAGTAGTAAACTTCAAAAAGTCACGGCACAATCGACTATGGAAGCCGAATACATGGCTGCAAGCGCAGCCTTAAAGGAATTGCTTTGGATTAAAGCATTCCTTCAAGAATTGGGGTTTACACAACACGGAACACAAGTAATGTGGTGCGACAATCAGGCAGCCATTTCTGTGGCTACAAACCCAAGTCACCATTTTAAGAGTAAGCATATGGACATTCGACTACATTTGGTACGTGAGAAAGTATTTGCAAAAGTGGTAAAACTTTGTTATTTGCCTGATGAGAAAATGGTTGCGGATATGTTGACAAAAGCCCTTCCCGCTCCTAAATTGGAGTATTGCAAAAAAGCATGTGGTCTAAGTGAGTAAGTCTTCTAAAGCTTAAGGGGAGTATTGAAAAGTAAGCTTTAGTAAGTCTTAGAAATTTGAGTCTAGGACTTAGAATATTTTTAGAATACGAACTGTTCAATATTGACCAAATTTAGTGTAGATTTTTTGTAGTATCTACACGAATTGATATCTTTAAGTTAATTAGTGTGTAGGGCCGCCAATGAATGTAGACGTGATAAGAATCATCCGGATTTTTAGGGTATAGATATTGTTAGTGGACAATTCTGGTCCAAACACTTAGATTGTTGTCAGTAGGGTGTCTAGTGAACCATGTACATACGTTTTTGATGTTTTCTAGATCTTTTAGATAATTTTAGATCTTTTAAGATGTTTTCGAGATCTTTTGAGTATTTAGTTCAATTAGGATTGATCAATTCGATACGGAATGTACATTATACACAAGAGTTAAGGAAATGAGAGCACTGAGTGCAGTTTAAGGTGTTTTATGCACTAATGTCTCTAATTTGCTTGTAGTACATGTTTGTTTGGTTAAAATACCTCTTTCACTTGGAGTTACATATCTTACACTATAGATCTAGTCTTCTAGGCATATTTCTTTGGGTTTGCTTCCGCTAAAATGTCTGATAATGGCTCAGCTCCTATTGCAAGTGCTCCTATTAGCCCTAGTGCTCCACCTACTCCTGCTGGTGCATGTGTGACTCCTAGTGGGAGTGGATCACAACCGAGTCTTAATGCCTATGACCTTCAACAGATCTCACAAAATCAACCACTACGAATAAATATTGAAGAAAAAAATAATACATTTAGCCTTAACAATTCATTCATCTCAACAACTCGTTTTGCCATTGAGTAACCATCGAATTATTACCGTTGTTTCACCTATAATTGACCTCTTCTAGTTTAATGCGCCATTTAACTTTATCCCCAAAATATCTATATTTTTCTACTCGACCCTCTTCTCACTTCCCTCACCTTTCTCCATCGCACTCCTCTCTTCTATCATTTGTCCTTACTCCAACTTTCTTCCGATGTTTTAAGTTTCTTCTCACATATCTTTCCGACATATACCTTGCTTGTCCCTCTTCTCTCACACATTCTTATTTGTGCCTTATACCTCCTCTTTTCTCCTTCCTCCTTCCTCCTTTCTTTTTCCCCCTCCCTTTACTCTTCTCCCTCCTCTTTCCATCCATTTTTTTCCTCCATATACTCCCCTCCTATCTTCGTTCTCCCTCCTCCCTCCTCTCTCTTCCCTCTTCCCTCATCCCTCCTCTCTCCTCACCTTTTTCTCCTCCCCCCTCTCCTCTTCCCCTTTTCTTGATCCTTCTTTATTCCCCATTCCCCCTCTTACTTTTTACTCCGCTCTCGTTTAACCTCTTTGCACCTCTCTCTACCCTACTTTTTGCTTTTCCTACTCTTTCCTCTCTCGTGCACCCGATCGAATCATTTATGTCTTTGGTCATTAATGACTTACTTCAATTTTGATGATGTAAAAAGTATATTGGTTCTAAACTGTTAAATTATAAAATTTTATAAAAAAAAAAATGTCGGAAGGCGTAATATACATGGGATATTACAACAACAAATATCCATGTGTTGATATTTGAGTATTTTCTAGGTCTTTATAAGGATAGAAAAAGAGTAGAAGCAGTCTGCCTCTGACTCCCTTCTCCAACCCCCACACTTGTTGTATTCACTGAAGGCTGGAAAGGGAGCTAGAGCCATGGCTACCTAAGCTCTCCAGAGAGACAGGTATAGATACATGTAGACTTACTAAAAAGAATGTTGACGGACCCAGGAATTGATCCTGGTCCCTTCCAGCCGTCAAGTCACCCGTAGCCGGAGGTCTAACCGTTAAGTCTAGGAATGGTGTTAGATTATGTAGGGTTTGTTAAGTATATAAATTGTTACACGTAGATTAATTCGATTAACGGAAAATAGATACTCAAGTGCATAGATACAGTTTTATTTAGTACGGATTACGATACGGGGACGGAACGAATACCGCGCATTTGTTTCCCTATCGAAACAAATACCGGCACCAATTTTCGACGGCTAAAATTGAATGCCGGTTTAAATCGGACGGCCGCAATAAACGCCGAGATCGCGGAATAGGTTTTTTGGCGTTTGCGGACGTCACCACTCCCAATGACACGTGGCGAAATCCTACAGGTTGCAAAATCTCCGGAACGGAACATAACATATCCGGATGTGACAAATGTCACATTAAAGCATCATCGTACAACATCCGTACAGAAAGTACTCCGGCGCTTGTACTTTCTGTACGGTACCGCTTTTCTGACCTGGCGCCACGTGGAGGGATAAGATTTGGAAGCATGAATTCTGGGGATTGTAGGAACAAATCTGGATATGGCACTTGTCGACATTTTGGCCATGTCGTACGATGGGCGTACAAAAGGTACACCGGCACCTGTACCTTTATGTACTTTACATTCTTGTTATTGGTTCGTACCTTAGTACTAGGGGGCTTAGAGAGGGGTTTTGGACTTAGAATATTTCTGGTAGGTAGCTGCCTCTCCCAGAGAGCACCTTGTATAAATGGCAAACTTTGGCCAGCCATAACTATCAATTCAGTTAACCAAATTCAGTGATTCTTTTTGCTCCGGACTCAGGGGAGTCCAAGCTACACAGGGGTGTAGTCGGTCAGAGTTTTTGCCTGCTTCGGTGGCTGCATTTCTAAGGGAAAGTCAAAGTGGGTGAATGTGTCCAAATCACATATTCTAACTTTGCATTCTGTGGTGGAACTGAGCACACAGAAAGTCTTATTTCACAGGGGTGAAGCTTTCATGGGGTTTTGATTGTCAAAGGGTCAATCATTTGGGTTTATATAAACTTGGAGTCGGCACTATCTAGATTAGCTTCCTTTGGACCTGCGAATTCTGTGTGGCAATGGAGCCCATAGAATTTCACCATGTCTTTCAAAAATTGTGATACATTTTCCTCTAGAAAATTGTTTATCCAATGTGGGCTACAAGATTGCTAGTACTATTATATATACAGACGAAAAGAAGAAGTGTCAGCTAATTAGGTCACAACACTTGCACCTCTATTTTGTATGTATTACGACGTTTTACCTACCTTTATATCGAAAACGAATGGGTTTTGTCGAGCGAAAGTCAAATATGAGCGTCGATTTCACGAATCAATATCAATGTACAAGGTCGCCCTGAGGTTTACATGGCTCGATAAGCAAGAAAATAAATGTAATTTTGTACGGTTGTAGATATTTTCTAATTTGCGGGAAAAAAAACGCAGTCGAGTGTCGTTCTATTCAAATAAAAAAAACGATAAAACTAGTAAGTCGATGTTAGTGTGTATAAATTTAACGTTTGATTGACCAATCTTTGATAAATTTTGTTCATCATCAACTTTGTGAATTATTAGAGTAAACATTAATTTCCGCTTAAAGCGGTTACTGTGCGCAAAAATAGCACCTACCAATTCACATATTGACACGTACAAACAACTACCATAAGGGTTGGACAAAGCAATCGCACTTCTTGCGTGTACAACTACAAAACCTTTATTCTGGTTACTAACTACACAAGTAGAACATGTGACATCTTATCATCATGAGTACAGTCTCATACGTGCACCTTAACGATGTTTTACATTCAAAACTAATGGTCGTTTTAACTTTTCCAATAAGCAACAATATTATTTATAATCTCGGTATTTTAACTTTGGGTCTATGGCTCTCACATTAATTTTGCCACCAAAGTTGGCTACGTGATGGTGGTTTGTTTCCCCCGTTTGCCACCCCCCCTCTCGACACTATCGAAGAATTAATTTGGCAACCTTGGCAAAGCCTTCGTTCCTTTTTATTCCCCTATCGCGCCCCGTGGCATCTATTTCCCAAGCGTCACCGAAATCATAATTCCTTCCCCCCTTGTACAGTAATATAAAAAACACCTCTCCCACCGTCCGTTCCCTCATGTGAACTACATCGACAAAAAACACGACCCAATAGAGGTTGCCTATACAAGTTTCTTTTTTATTTTTTTTCTTTTTAATCTTGTCCTACGAACCACTAAAAGCAATAGTTAAAGTTATGAGAATACGGCACGTTGTCGGCATTTTTGTCAAATATCATTCGAGGACCCTCTATAATGAACACAGAATTGATGTCTCTATTGCTTTATCATCTTCCTTACTTTAGTTTTTATGAGTTGTTATTGTCATCCGCATGTTGATTTTCCAAATCGTGTTGGTAAGCTCCCTCGAGCCGGTAGAAACGCCCATTAATCATCAAGGCACTTAGTCACTTTCTTTTAAGCGCTCATGTTTTTGGCTTCCACAACTTTACCGCCTTCCATCTAAACATTTCAGCTTCTGGATTATTATATTTTTTTAATTATGGCGCGTTTAACAAAATACCTTTCGACACGGGTTTATTGCACAACTTATGAGTGTTTCAAAATGTCGTGCCTTTTGAGTGGGTGTTTGAAACCGTGGGTGGGTTTTTTAAGCTTTCTTTTCATTGCCTTGGAAAATATGATAAAAATTTTATGATGTTCGCACGTCGATTCGTCTAGTGGAAGTGACTTACCGAAATATTATAGGGGGGGAGTGCCCCTTGGCCATGGGTAAAATATCATATTGTTTGGTGGCTCTTATCACTCGTATGTAACTTGAGCCTCGTTTCATGAGGGTCTTTTGTCTTATCGCAACACAACAACGACTCGAAATATTTTTGAGGTCATAGTTTACACATTTTAAGATGTCTCACATCTACGTTGCGAATGGATTGTGATCAACATAGATGGTTCTACCACCTCTACTGCGTTGGATTACATGTTGTTATTCGAAACCTACAAATATACTTTGTTAAATTGTTCATTTTATTTTTTGCGCGAGCCTTCGATTTTTTTACTACTAACCTATTTTTCTCAACTAATTTTGAATGGGTTTATTTTTCCTCTACAACCGAAATCATCACATGACCTTTTTTGCAGACATTTTGTTGCCCTTGCTCATTGATAAGCCCATCAACTTCTCACATTTTCCCCTTACTCCTTATTTGTTCGGTGGCGGATGAGACAGACATCGTGGATCGTATTGACAACGTCGTGTCAACCTCTTTTTATTGAAAATATTGTCTAACCAAACTTGTGGTCACCATTATATTGATGAAAGGTCATTCGGAAGCCCTCCAACTTTTAACGTTACCTTTTATCGTCGGCTCTACATTGAGTGTAAGTTTTTATCAACATTTGATCGTTGTTTTTATGGATTTTCGACGTGTTGATAATTCCCTGGTAGTGCTTCTCCGAGCCTAAAAACATAAGGTTTTACTTTTAATATTTTCATAGCTTGGTTTTCTATGGCGCAAGTTTGGTTCGGTACATTTTGTTATGGTTGGTTGTAGTGTTGTAGCTTTGTCGTTCTTACTTCTTAATGATTTACGCATAAGACTTAAAAAAAGTAACATTGTAGAAAAGTTATGTATAATTAACTGTATGAAATACTTCCACGAGCAGTCAGCCCCTAAAGTAATCGTTGACACCTCACATCCAACAAATCTAACCCATAAACTATTCGGGGTAAAATGCCTCTTGTTGTATAAAATACAAAATCTAAGTCGTATTTCAGGTAGTCAACAAAATATGTATCATACTTTACCTCTATAATGAATTGTGCATTGTGGTTCACACCAAATCATTTGTCTGTTTGTGCGTTAATCATAAAGAATTGCTTACGGCTAAATATTGAGTAATTACAACATGAACTATGAGCATTTGAGGTAATAATATTTGTTTAATTACATTTTTGCGGGAAAAGTTCAAAACCGACAAAATTTTATGCGAAAAATATTAAAATATGTAAAAGTTCCAACATTTGACAAATCTCGATTTTCATAAAAAGCGTATTTTAAAACAGCCAAAACTTGAAAAGGGCGTTTTTACATTAATTTGTTTATAATAATGGAGTTTACGAGTATCAAGTACAACATTAATGAGTTATAAATCGGCATTCGTTAAGAAATACTAATTGCGTGTTTGTCTGTTTACTAAACCACACTTGGTGTTACGTGTTAAGTAATATCTCCATTTCATACTATGTATAAAACAACTGATGGACTTTATGCTGAATCTAAAACATAAAATATGTTGTTCTCCGTAAAATGGGGCTTATCAAATACCCAATCTAAACAACCTACACTCCACAGTTGCTAATGAAATCCCCGACTGACGAGCACCTTCATAAAG
>JBBHKE010002612.1:50434-195758 GCA_037447655.1 Zygnema cylindricum | reverse complement strand
CTGGTCTGTGTTTTACTTCATTGTGAAGTTAGTCTGTTTTATAAAAGTTCTGGCAGACTGTTTTTCTGCAGCTTTGACTAGATGATGTGATCGCTCTGTTTATTATATTTGTCTGAAACTTTGTGAGGTTATTCCAAAGCCTAGATACTATCTGTTGATGTATTTTCAGCTTGTTTTGTTATTTCTGTAGAATTCTGTGTTGATTCAAAGTAGGCTGTTTTTGGGTAGTCTGTGGTGCTTCCGAGGGTGAATCCAGGGCTAGAAATGGCTATGGACAACAGATAGATGTTAGATTTCCTAGAAATCCGGGATTCGGCATGTCCCACACTTGGGAAAATTGAGTCGGCCAGGGTTCGAACCTGGGACCTTTCACTTCAGCTGCGAACGCACTACCACTGTGCCACCAGCTCGATGTAGAGACTGGTGGGTCCGTACCCATTTATTACGGGCGGCTCGAGTATGGGTATTCCATATTCTACCCCGTATTGGACCGGCTTCACGTGCCAATCCAACAACAATTCCTATTGGCGCTAACAGTTTGTGTAAGTTAGGTAACAAAATTTGTTAGCGCTAGTAGTTTGTCTAAGTTATGTAACAATACCTGTTAGCAATAACAATTTGTGTAATTTAGATAACCATTCCTGTTAGTGTTGACAGTTTGTGTTTTTTACATATTAATTCTTGTTAGCACTAACAATTTGTGTAAGAAAGGTAACAATTCTCGTTAGCGCTAACAGCTTGTGTAATTTAGATAACGATTCGTGTTAGCGCTAACAGTTTGTGTAAGTTAGGTACCAATTCCTGTTAGCGCTAACAGTTTGTGTAAGTTAGGTAACAATTCTTATTAGCGCTAATAGTTTGTGTGATTTAGATAACTATTTTTGTTAGCACTAACAGTTTGTGCAAGTTATGTAACAATTTTTTTTAGCGCTAACAGTTTTTGTAAATTAGGTAACAATTAGTGTTAGCGTTTATAGTTTGTTGAAGTTACGTAACAATTGTTGTTAGCGCTAACAGTATTTGTAATTTAGATAACAATTCTTGTTAGCGCTAAAAGTTTGTGTAATTTAGATAACAACTTTGATACACTAATAGTTTGTGTAAGTTAGGTAACAATTGTTGTTAGCGCTAACAGTTTTTGTAATTTAGATGACAATTCTTGTTAGCGCTAACAAATATTGTAAGTTAGGTAACGATTTTTTTTAGCGCTAACAGTTTTTGTAAATTAGTTAACAATTCTTGTTAGCACTAATAGTTTGTGTAAGTTAGGTAACAATTCTTGTAACCGCCAACAGTTTGTGTAAGTTAGGTAACAATTCTTGTTTGTTGTAACAGTTTGTGTAATTTAGATAACAATTCCTGTTAGCGCTAATAGTTTCTGTAATATAGATAACAATTGTTGTTAGCGCTAACAGTTTGTGTAATTTATATAAAAATTCTTGTTAGAGCTAACAGTTTGTGTAATATAGATATCAATTCCTATTACCGCTAACAGTTTATGGAATTTAGATAACAATTCGTGTTACCACTAGCAGTTTCTGTAATTTAGATAACAATTGTTGTTAGCCCTAACTGTATGGGTAATTTAGATAACATTTCCTGTTACCGCTAAAAGTTTGTGTAATTTAGATAACAATTTTTGTTAGCGCTAACTGTTAAGTAAGTCAGGTAACAATTCTTGTTAGGGCTAATAGTTTGTCTAATTAAGATAACAATTCTTGTTAGAGCTTACAATTTGGGTAAGTTAAAACAATCCTATTATGCTAAATGCTCTGTAATTAAGATAACATTTCTTGTTAACAGTAACAGTTTGTGTCCAGTAACAATTCTTGGTAGGCTTACAATTTGGGTGTTAGGTAACAATTTTTGTTAGCACTAACAGTTTGTGTAATTTATATAACAATTCGAGTTCGCGCTAACTATTTGTGTAAGTTAGATAAGATCTCTTATTAGCGCTAACAATTTGTGTAATTTAGATAACAATTCCTCTTAGCGATAACAGTTTGTGTAAGTTAGGTAACAATTTCTATAACCGCTAACAGTTTGTGTAATTTAGATAACAATTCCTATTAGCGCTAACAGTTTGTGTAAGTTAGGTAAGAAATCTTGATAGCGCTTACAGTTTGTGTAAGTAAGGTAACAATTCCTGTTAGTGCTAGTAGTTTGTCTAAGTTATGTAACAATTCCTGTTAGCAATAACTGTTTGTGTAATTTAGATAACAATTCTTGTTAGTGCTAACAGTTTGTGTAAGTTAGGTAACAATTCCTGTTAGCGTTGACAGTTTGTGTTATTTACATGTTAATTCTTGTTAGCACTAACAATTTGTGTAAGAAAGGCAACAATTCTAGTTTGCGCTAACAGTTTGTGTAATTAAGAAAACAATTATTTTTAATATTACAGTTTGTGTAAGTTATGTAACAATTCTTTTTAGCCCTAACAGTTTTTGTAAATAAGGTAACAATTAGTGTTAGCGTTAATAGTGTGTGGAAGTTAGGTAACGATTCTTGTTAGTGCTAACATTTTTTGTAATTTAGATAACAATTCTTGTTAGCGCTAAAAGTTTGTGTAATTTAGATAACAACTCCTGTTACACTAATAGTTTTTGTAAGTTAGGTAACAATTGTTGTAAGAGCTTACAGTTTGTTTAATTTAGGTAATAATTCTTGTTAGCGCTAACAATTGTTTTAAGTTAGGTAACGATATTTTTTAGCGCTAACAGTTTTTGTAAATTAGTGAACAATTCTTGTTAGCACTAACAGTTTGTGTAAGTTAGGTAACAATTCTTATAACCGCTAACAGTTTGTGTAAGTTAGGTAACAAATCTTATTTGCTCTAACAGTTTGTGTTAGTTAGGTAACAATTCTTGTTAGAGCTATCAATTTGCATAATTTAGATAACGATTCCTATTAGCGCTAACAGTTTGTGTAAGTTAGGTAACAATTGATGTTAGCGCTAACAGTTTGTGTAATTTAGATAATAATTCTTGTTTGCGCTAACGTGTTGTGTAAGTTAGGTATTAATTCCTATTAGCGCTAACAGTTTGTGTAATTTAGATAACAATTCCTGTTATCGCTAACAGTTTGTGTAATTTGATAACAATTTCATTTGCGCTAACAACTTGTGTAAAATAGTTAAAATGCTTCTGGTAGCGCTAACAATTTGTGCAAGTTAGTTAACAATTATTGTTATCGCTAAGAGTTTGTGTAAGTAAGGTAAAAATTCCTGTTACCAATAGTAGTTTGTGTAAGTTAGGTAACAATTCTTGTTAGCATAACAGTGTATGTAATTTAGATAACAATTCCTATTAGCGCTAGTAGTTTGTGTAAGTTAGGTAACAATTCTTGGTAACGCTAATAGTTTGCGAAGTTTAGATAACAATTCATGTTAGCGCTAACAGTTTGTGTTATTTAGATAACAATTCTGGTTAGCGCTAACAATTTGTGTAATTTAGGTAATAATTCTTGTTAGCGCAAATAGTTTGTGTAATTTAGATAACAATTAATGTTAGCGCAAACAGTTTGTGTAAGTTAGGTAACAACTCTTGTTAGTGCTAACAGTTTGTGAAATTTAAATAACAATTCCTGTTAGCCCTAATAGTTTGTGTCATTTAGATAACAATTAGTGTTAGCGCTAAAAGTTTGTGTAAGTTAGGTAACAACTCCTGTAAACACTAACAGTTTTTGTAATTTAGATAACAATTATTGTTAGCGCTAATAGTTTGTGTAAGTTAGGTAACAATTCTTGTTATGACTAACAATTTGTGTAATTAAGTAACAATTCATGTTAGCGCTAATAGTTTGTGTAATTTAGATAACAATTCCTGTTAGCGCTAACAGTTTGTGTAAGTTAGGTAACAATAATTCTTACCATTAACAATTTCTGTAATATAGATAACAAATGTTGTTAGTGCTATCAGTATGTGCAGTTTAGATCAGAATTCTTGTTAGCGCTAACAGTTTGTGTAATTTAGATATCAATTCTTGTTACCGCTTACAATTTATGGAATTTAGATAACAATTCCAATTAGTACTTCCAGTTTCTTTAATTTAGATAACAATTGTTGTTAGCGCTAACAGTTTGTGAAAGTTAGAAAATAATTCATGTTAGTGCTAATAGTTTGTGTAATTAAGATATCAATTCGTGTTAGCGCTATCACTTTGTGTCAGTTAGGTAACAATTCCTGTTAGCGCTAAAAGTTTGTGTATGTAAGGTTATAAATCCTGTTAGCGCTAAGCGTTTGTGTAATTTAGGTAACACTTGCTGTTAACGCTAACAGTTTGTGTAATTTAGATAACCATTCTTGTTAGCGCTAATAGTTTTGTGTAATTTAGATATCAATTCCTATTATCGCTAACAATATGTGTATTCTTGATAAAACGCTAACAATTTGTGTAAGTTAGGTTACAATTTCTGTTAGCGCTAATATTTTGTGTAAGTTATGTTGAAGATCATGGTCATTTAGACTCGGTTGTGATCCACTCTGTTGTCTTTTTGGAAAACTTTCAGTCTCAGAGCAGTGCAGCTGCTTTACAACCAAAGCAGCGCAGCTGCTATACTGACAGAGCAGCGCAGCTGCTATACAAAAGAGCAGCGCAGCTGCTATACAGCAGCGCAGTTGCTATACAGCAGAGCAGCTGCTATACAGCAGAGCAGGTGCTATACAGCAGAGCAACGCAGCAGCAGAGCAGCATAGCAGCGAAACTGCAACACAGACAAGACAACGCAATGTCTGATATTCTTAATGTGATTTTGTACAGGATAGAGCAACTGCGATAGATACGATTCTAGTTGGCTTAGTGATAGCTCAGTGGTAGCTTAGTGATAGCTCAATGGTAGCTTGACAGATTAGTGGTAGCTTGGTGGTTTGATGTACCTCTCAAGTACACTGGTGTTGCCAGTTCAACACAAGTATAAGACTTAGGACTCATAACATATTATGCATCGAGACTTCCAAGTAGTAAAACTGCATTCAGTTTTTGGGAAACTTCTGAGTATTATATCTTGAGTGTTGTCGGGTCAATTGTGCTATAACTTTGGGAGTTATCAGTGTTTATGCTACTCTATATTCTGATAGAGTTTTGTGAGGTTTGGATGTTTGTATAAGAATTGGTGAGCACTTAAGAACAGCTGTTTGGTAGGATTTTTGATAGCTTCTGAGAGTGTATCATGTCTACTTCTACTACTACTGCTGCTCCTCCACCTGCACCGGTGGTTGTAGAACAACAAGTTATGGGCCTGTCATCAAGAATTCCTTTTTTTTCCGAGAATAAGTATGTTTACTGGGCGGATATGGTGGAGACACATTTTGAGAATGTCAATCTTTTGGATATATTGGATGGTTAGCTGGATGAATCTGATCCATCATGGTCTAAGAAAAATATGCAAGCTCTTTCTATTTTCTAAAGTTTTGTATATCTGAGAACTTAGCTATGTCTCGGATAAAGATGATAAAAGCAATTGATATCTGGAAATCTCTTAAAAGTGATTATGAAAAGGCCAATGTCCAGGAAGAGCTTCTATTGGCTAGAAAAATTTGGGACTATAAGTACACTGGCGGTACAATGGCTGAATATTCTAACAAATTTCGTATCCTTGTAGATGCACATGCTTGTGCAGGTGGGGTGTTTCCTCCTTTTCAACAGGCAGCATTGCTCATGAGGGGTCTCCCTCGTAGTATGAAAGGAGCATCTGACATGCTCAAACAAAAAGATAAAGCTAGCTGGACTTTACAGTTAGCCATCAATATTTTACTAGAGGAGGAAGCTACATCTAATATTCTCAATGTTGAGCAAGTAGAGGCTTTGAATTCAGACTTTGAGAGAAAAGGACAGTTTAATCAGCAAAGGAATCAGTTTAATCAGTTCAGACATTTTAATCAAGGTGGAAATAGACAATCCAACAATGCATGCTTTTATTGTAGTGAGAGAGGTCATGGATACAAATTTTGTCCTAAGCTTAAAAAAGCTAACGATACAGGTTTATACCGGCCGGGATGGCAACAAAGCCAGTTGTACAAAGACTTCACGGGGACTACACCTCGTGGAAATGCACTATTTTCGGCTTCTTCGTCGCTCCAAGACGAGACTTTGACGGTTTCTACGGAGGACGATACGGATCTATTCGCTATGGCGGCTGCAATAGAGGGCGCGAAGGACCCCGGATGGATAATGGATACAGGAGCGTCAGCCCACATGTGTTGGAACAAGGCCATCTTCAAAAATCTGGAAGCAACGCCAGAGAAAAATATTTATTATGCTTGTGGAATGAGTGTCCAAACTTGTGCTGTGGGTGATGTGTCGTTACTAGTTGATGTAGAGGGAAAAGCACTTGAAAGGACTCTTCACAATGTCTTATTTGTGCCTGACTTTAGGAAAAATCTGTTTTCTACGTCGTTGGTTGAGAGCAAAGGCTTTGAGGTTAATTTGAAAAATGGTCGGCAAGTTGTTAGCAAAAATGGCAAGGTTGCGGTTAAAGGTACTAGAGATAGTAGCAAAATGTATCGCGTGGATATGGCTAATACAAAGGAGAATGATGTTTTGTACTCCGGTGTTTTGCACTCAGATGAGTTGTGGCATAAAAGATTAGGCTATGTAAATTATGATAGTTTGAGGAAAATAGTCACTGTCTGATAATGGCTCAGCTCCTATTGCTAGTGCTCCTATTAGCCCTAGTGCTCCACCTGCTCCTGCTGGTGCAAGTGTGACTCCTAGTGAGAGTGGATCACAGCCGAGTCTTAATGCCTATGACCTTCAACACGGCTGAGATAATCGAGGCGTGTAAAAAGATTCTTGTACGGATAGGATTTTACTCTAGGTTTTGCGTATGTGTACAGTCATCGATTTTGACAGCTGGATAACTGCATATCTTGTTTCGAGGAGGGCGTGTACTTGCGTGAGAAGGTTTGTCGTCTATAGCACGTTTGGCAGAACAAGAAATAAAATGGCGACTACTGTTCCATGGAATGGTGGCATTGAAAAGCCCCATGTGTCTACTGTTCTGAAACAGGACTGGTGCTTGTCGTGTAGGGTGATCTGAGCTAATTCTAGTAAACTTTAAACCTTAAGAATTTGAAACCTTTTTACTCGAGGAAGGCATTAGTCATCTATTGACTGTTCCATATTCACCGCAACAAAATGGGGTGTCGGAAAGACTGAATAAAACTCTCACGGAAAGCTCTAGGTCTATGCTTGCATATAAAAATGTGGATCCGAAATTCTAGGCTGAGGCTTTAAATTGTGCAGTTTATATTAAAAATAGGATAGGATCAAGATCAATAGAAACAACTCCTTACAAAATCTGGACAGGTACCAAACCAGATGTTAGCCATTTCAAAGTCTTTGGTAGTCAATGCTTTATATTGGATACGTCTAAAGATAGATGGAAAATGGAACCAAAGGGATTACCGGGTATTCTGATAGGATATGATGATCACTCAAAAGGTTATAGAGTCTTTGTGTTTGAAAGGCAGAAAATCGTTTGTAGCTAGAAACATCATTGTTAAAGATGAACTAGACTCCATAGATTTATTTCAAATGACAGAGAAGCAAAAGCAACAAAAAGTACAAGATTATGTCATCTTAGATTGCATGTAGGAAATTGTCCCGCAGATTCCACAAAATCCGGTAATAACTCCAGAGTTAGCCTCTCTCCAAATTCCTCACCAAATTCGGGTCCAGATGGACCAAGAGCAGTCAATACACACGGATTGCAACCAGCGCAATCAGCGCAATGCGTGGCATCCGACGATCTCAGCCTCAGAATTTCCGAGGGGGAGAAGATCAAGCAGCCGACTGCACAGCTAGGATTTTGCAGTCCATAGCTGCTATAGAAGATATTGAAATTCATAAGATGGATGTAAAAACGGCCTTTTTGCATGGAGAACTAGAAGAGACCATTTACATGCAGCAGCCTGAAAAGTATGTGGAACCTGGAAAAAAACACTTAGTATGCAAGTTTGCTAAAATCTTTATACAGCCTAAACCAGGCCCCCCGACAGTGGAATATAAAGCTTGATGAATTCTTGACTAGTCTAGGATTTCAAAAGATAAGTTATGATCACTCTGTCTACGTTTTAAAGGGTGAAAATTGGATAGTGTATATAGCAGTATATGTAGATGATTTGCTATTAATTAGCAAATCAATGGCTGAAATTAACAAAACCAAAACCGCTCTAAACTCACGGTTCGAGATGAAAGACCTCGGTGAGGCAAAATATATTTTGGGTATCCAGGTAGAGAGGGACAAAAATAGGAAAATAATAAAATTGACTCAAAAAGAGGCTATTGGAAACACGTTGGATGAGTACGGAATGCGAGGGGCAAAAGGATGTCTAACTCCAATTGAGTTTCGGCAGAAGTTAGAGGGAGATGAGACAGAACTAGGTGTCATTGTTAGCGAGTATTTAGAGTCAGGGGAGAATGATCCTATGACAATAATACCTTATAGACAGATAGTGGGAAGCTTAATGTATTTCATGAACTATACCCGTCCTGACATTGCTGCAGCAGTCGGGGTACTGAGCAGGAGTCTAGAAAATCTGAGAAAATCTGATCTTGATGCAGCAAGGAGAGTCTTAAGATATTTGGCAGGAACTAAAGATCTCAAATTCACTCTAGGCGGAGGAGAAGTCAAGCTGCAAACATGGAGTGATGCAAGCTATGGCGACATGCCAAGGCGGTAATCCACCACGGGATTCGTTCTACAAATTGGGAACGGTACTTGCTGTTGGAGCAGCAAACTTCAAAAGGTTACAGCACAGTCGACAATGGAGTCAGAATATATGGTAGCAAGCTCGGCCCTCAAAGAACTCTTATGGGTAAAATCCATATTACAAGAACTAGGATACATGCAAGTTAGTCCACAAGTGATCTGGTGTGATAACCAAGCTGCCATTGCCATTGCTTCTAACCCGAATCATCATTTCAAAAGCAAGCACATGGATGTACGATTACACTTTGTAAGAGAAAAAGTGTTCTCTAGAGTGATTAAATGATGTTATTTGCCAGATGCAAAAATGATTGTTGATATGCTCACTAAAGCCCTTCCTGCTCCTAAGTTGAAGTATTGTAGGGACGCAGTGGGATTAAGTGAATAGTTGAATTGCTGCACTGCTATACTGTCACTCTGCGATAATTCCACTATTGTGAGGTAATGGGACTGGGTGACTTGCTAATTGCTATACTGCTATGCTGCGATGCTGCGCTAGTTTATCACCGGAGCTGCGCCGGGATACTGAGTCTAAAGCTTTAGGGGAGTGTTGTCTTTTTGGAAAGCTTTCAGTCTTAGAGCAGCGCAGCTGCTATACAGACAAAGCAGGGCAGATGCTATACAGACAGAGCAGCAAAGTTGCTATACAGCAGAGCAGCGCAGCAGCGAAGTTGCAACACAGACAGGACAACGCAACGTTTGATATTCTTAATGTGATTCTGTACAGGATAGAGCAACTGCGATAGATACGATTCTAGTTGGCTTAGTGATAGCTCAGTGGTAGCTTGAAAGATTAGTGGTAGCTTGGTGGTTTGATGTACCTCTCAAGTACACTGGTGTTGCCAGTTCAACACAAGTATAAGACTTAGGACTCATAACATATTATGCATCTAGACTTCCAAGTAGTAAAACTGCAGACAGTTTTTGGGAAACTTCTGAGTATTATATCTTTAGTGTTGTCGGGTCAATTGTGTTTAAACTTTGGGAGTTATCACTGTTTATGCTACTCTATATTGTGATAGAGTTTTGTGAAGTTTGGATGCTTATATAATAATTGGTGAGCACTTAAGAACAGCTGTTTGGTAGGATTCATAATAGCTCCTGAGAGTGTATCATGTCTACTTCTACTACTACTGCTGCTCCTCCACCAACACCGATGGTTGTAGAACAACAGGTAATGGGCCTGTCATCAAGAACTCCTATCTTTTCTGGGGATAAGTATGTTTACTGGGCGGATATGGTGGAGACACACTTTGAAAATGTTAATCTTTTAGATATATTGGATATTTCGCTGGATGAATCTGATCCGTCATGGTCTAAGAAAAATACGCAATCTCGTTCTATTCTCAAATTTTGTATATCTGAGGACTTAGCTATGTCAAGGATAAAAATGAAAAAAACAATTGATATCTGGAAATCACTTAAAAGTGATTATGAAAAGGCCAATGTCTAGGAAGAGCTTCTATTGGTTGGAAAAATTTGGGACTATAAGTGTTGTTTTTGAAAAGTTAGTTTCGTGCGAGCACGGCGTTTCGTGCGTACGCGATGTTTCGTGCGTACGCATTTACGTGATATACTGTGGAGGTTCGAAAGGATTTGTGGATTTGGGGGGTAATTGTACGAATGAATTTAAAGTGACGTAAATTACAAAATTCAGTGACGCGAAGAAGCGTACGAATAATATGGAATACAAAAGTGAAATGGACGGCGGATCGCGAAACGATCCGATGTATGATATTCGAAGTATGTAAAATCGTAAAATGGTACGTCGCACGTACGAAACATAATGCGACAGATGAAATTTATTACATGGAGCTGAGCCTTTTTCAGACATGTTACTGAAAGCAAACCCAAAGAGAAATGCCTAGTAGACTAGATCTATAGTGTAAGGTATGTTACTCTAAATGAAAGAGGTCTTTCAACTAAACAAACATGTACAACAAACAAAACAAAGACAATAGAGCATAAAACACCTTAAACTGCACTCAGTGCTCTCATTTCCTTAACTCTTGTGTAGAATGTACATTCTTTGTTGAATTGATCAATCTTAATTGAATAAAAACCTCAAAAGATCTTGAAAACATCAAAAAGATCTAGAAAACATCTAAAACGTATGTACAGGGTTCACCTAAATTTCTACTGATAAAAATATAAGTACTTGGACCAAAATTGTCTAGTAACAATATCTAGACCCTAAAAATCCGGAAGATATGTTTCACGTCTATATTCATAGGTGGTCGTACACACTAATTAACTTAAAGATAACTATTCAGGAAGATACTAAAAATCCACACTAAATATAGCTTATATTGAATAGTTGGTGGTCCAAAAACATTCAAAGTACTGGACTCAAATTCTTAAGACTTACTAAAGCTTACTTTTCAATACTCCCCTTAAGCTTTAAAAAACTAACTCACTTAGACCACATACGTTTCTGCAGTACTCCAACTTAGGAGAAGGAAGGGCTTTTGTCAACATGTCCGCAACCATTTTCTCATCAGGCAAATAACAAAATCTGACCACTTTTGCAAATACTTTATCTCGTACCAAATGTAGCCGAATGTCCATATGCTTACTCTTAAAATGGTGACTTGGGTTTGTAGCCACAGAAATGGCTGCCTGATTGTCGCACCACATTATTTGTGTTCCATGTTGTGTAGACCCCAATTCTTGAAAAAATGCCTTAATCCAAAGCAGCTCTTTCAAGGCTGCACTCACAACCATGTATTCGGCTTCCATAATCGATTGCAGTGACTTTTTGAAGTTTACTACTCAAACTACAAGTTCCACTTCCAATCTGAATGACATACCAAGTTGTAGACTTCCTACTTGGCACATCACCATAGCTAGCATCACTCCAAGTATTAATTCTAACCTTGTCCCCTCCCAAAGTAAGCCAAAGATTTCTAGTCCCAACAAGATACCTTAACACCCTTTTTGTAGCCTCCCAATCTCTCTCTCGTGGATTTTGCAGACTTCTGCTCAGTACACCAACAGCTGCAGCTATATCGGGCCTAGTGTAATTCATGAAATAAATCAGACTTTCTACTACTTGTCTGTAAGGTACTTGTGACATTATTTTTTGCTCTTCTAGACTAAGTTCCTTATCTACTATGACTCTAAACTCATACTCCATTCCTTCAAGTTTTTGCTTATACTCCACAAGAGTTGCATTACCTTTGGCATCAGCCAAGCCAAATTTTTCCAGCATGTTTCCTATCGCTTCTTTTTGAGTTAGCCTTATTATTTTCTTTTCTCTATCTTTTCCAGCTTGTATTCCAAGGATATATTTTGCCTCACCCAAATCTTTCATTTCAAATTGTGATTTAAGAGCGTGTATAACTCTAGCAATTCTTTTTTGTTCCTACTAATTAGCAACAAATCATCAACATACACAGCAATGAATATCACCTCATCAGGATTATCACCATACATCACATATACTGAATGATCTGAACTAATTTTACTAAATCCTAATCCTGTCTAGAACTCATCTAACTTTCGGTTCCATTGCCTAGGGGGCTGTTTTAGGCCATACAAATATTTTAAAAGTCTGCACACAAGATTTTCTTTTTCTGTTTCCTCATAACCATCAAGTTGTTTCATATAGATCACCTCATCTAAATTACCATGCAAAAATGCAGTTTTTACATCCATTTGGTGAATGTCAAAATCCTCTATGGCTGCTAGTGTAAGTAAGATGCGGACAGATGGAAACCTTACAACCGGTGAAAAAGTTTCTTCATAATCTATCCCCTCCTTTTGATTATATCCCTTAGCAACCAAGAAAGCCTTATACCTCTCTATGGTATTATCTGGGTTCAATTTTAATTCAAACACCCATTTTTTGATTTACCATCTTTTCTAATCTATCATAATTCACATGTCCTAAACGTTTATGCCATAAATCACAATCACTAGTAACACTTGAGTACATTACATCATTGTCATTATCTTTTGACACACTCAACCAATACAAATTGTTTCCTCCAATAAATCCCTCTAAAGCTATTTTCCCATTCTTACTCACTGTTTTCTTCCCATTCTCAGATATAATTTTAAAACCTTTCCTTTCTACCACTGACGTAGAGAAAATGTTTCTTTTAAAAGCTTGGACATGCAACACATCTTCTAAGACCCTTTTCATAGGTTTTCTATCTACATTAAACATAAGTGACACCCTCCCGTTTGCTTTCGACTCAACAAACGTATCATTACTAAAATAAATTTTGATGATTGAAATAGATTGAATACTCTCAAATAGATGGCGATTGCGGGACATGTGGGCAGATGCGCTAGAGTCCATAATCCATTCGTCTTCCTCCACGCTTTCCGTTGTTTGTGCCATCGCAAAGTATTTCTTTTCACTGTTGTCGGAAAAGCTGCTCAAGTCCTCCTACTTAAGTTTATTAAAGAGAGCAGTTGGGCGACCCCATGATTGAGAAGGAACCCGGCTTTCGTGCCATTCAGACCAAAAACTTCCTCTGGCTTTTGCTCTTTTGTATACATTACACATTCTGAACACATGCCCTTTTTCATCACAGTAATAGCAAGTCAAAGGTGCCTTTCTATGACCACTACCTCTGCCACTGCCACTTCCAATCTTAGAATCTGAAAACAGGTTAGCAAGTGCCTAAATAGACTTACTACTACCTTTTTGTGACATCTAGTCGGCTTCTTCACTCAAAATAAGTTGGATTGCTCATGCTATGTTCTATAGACGCTGTGGAATAACCCTAAGCCTATCCATGGCTCCTTATATTTATCGGGCAAAGTTCTTATCAACATCATAGCCTGCTGAGGTGGTGAAAAGTCCCCACCTGCACTAGTACTTATTGAAAAGTAAGCTTTAGTAAGTCTTAGAAATTTGAGTATAGGAATTAGAATATTTTTGGAATACCAATTGTTCAACATTGACAGAATTTAGTGTGGATTTTTATGTAGTATCTACACGAATTCATATCTTTAAGGTAATTAGTGTGTAGTGCCGCCAATGAATGTAGACGTGATAAGAATCACCCGGATTTTTAGGGTATAGATATTGTTAGTGGACAATTCTGGTCCAAACACTTCGATTTTTGTTAGTAGTGTGTATGGTGAACCATGTACATATGTTTTAGATGTTTTCTAGATCTTTTAGATGTTTTCTAGATCTTTTGAGTATTTAGTTCAATTTGGATTGATGAATTCAATACAGAATGTACATTCTACAGAAGAATTAAGGAAATGAGAGCACTGAGTGCAATTTAAGGTATTTTATGCTCTATTGTCTCTAATTTGCTTGTAGTACATGTTTGTTTGGTTGAAATACCACTTTCGTTTGGAGTTATATAAGGAAATGAGAGCACTAAGTACACTTTAAGGTGTTTTTCTATTCTATTGTCCTTATTTTGCTGTGGTATATGTTTGTCTGTTTGTAAGACCTCTCTCACTTACAGCTACATATCTTACAACATAGATATATTCAAATAGGTATTTCTTTTTGGGTTTGCTTTTGCTGCCATGTCTACTAACGGGTCAGTCCCTGCTGGTGTAAGTGTGATGCCTAGTGGGAGTGGAACACAGCCAAGTCAGAATGCTCATGACCTACAACAAGTTATGGGCCCACAGCCCAAATTGCCTATTTTTGATGGAACTTACTTCTTATATTGGGAAGATATGTTGAGCTCATATTTTGAGGAGAGGGACTTCTCATCCATTGTGGAAGGAACTGCTAATGAGACGGCACCGGATTGGAGAAAGAAGAATCTCCATTGCCTCAACGTCTTGAAACAAGCAATGACAAAAGATTTGGTAATGTTGTATCTTGATTTGAAGAAAGCTTGTGAAGTTTGGTTTAGCGTACGTGCTATATATGTTCAGCTAGATGTTAATGTGCAGACTAACATAGCCACTCAGATCTTTGAGTTTAAGTATTCAAGAGGTAGTATGTCATATCATTGTCATACTATGAAAAGGTTGTTCCTTCAGAGTACAAGTGCAGGTGGGGACTTTTCACCACCTCAACATGCTAAGTTATTGATGAGAACTTTACCAGATTTGTATAAGGGAGCCATGGATAGGCTTAAGGCTCTTCCAGAGCGTCAGTGGAACATAGCATTAGCAATTCAGTTTATTTTGAGTGAAGAAGCTAACTATATTTCACAAAGAGGTAGTTGTAAGTCTGTTCAGGCTTTAGCTAACCAGTTTTTAGATTCTAAGATAGGCAGTGGCACTGGTAGTGGCAGTGGTAGAGGTAGTGATGTTAGAAGGTCACCTTTGACATGCTATTACTGTGATGAAAAAGGCCATGTTTTCAAGATGTGTCATGCCTACAAGAGAGCTAAAGCTACAAGAAAATTTTGGTCTCGTTGGGACAAAAGCCGAGTTCCATGTACGTCAAATGGACGCCCAACAACACTTTCCAATGCATTTCAAGAGGAGGATGTGAGTAGATTTCCCGATAACAGCGAAAAGAAATACTTTGCAATGGCACAGGCAACGGAAGGTGTGGAGGAAGACGAATGGATTATGGATTAAGGTGCATCTGCACACATGTGCCGCAGTCGCCGTTTGTTTGAGAGTGTTCAATCTACCTCTCCAATCAAAATATATTTTAGTGATGATACTTTTGTTGAGTTTAAAGCTAAGGGGAGGATGTCAGTGATGTTGAACGTAAAAGGAAAAGGTGTGAAAAGGGTCCTAGAAGATGTGTTACATGAACCAGCGTTTAAAAGGATTTTTTTCTCTACATCAGTGGTAGAAAAGAAAGGTTTTAAAACTATATCTGAGAATGGGAAAAAAATAGTGAGTTAGAATGGGAAAATAGTTGCTGAGGGATTTGCTCGAATGGACATTCTGTATCGGCTGCGTCTTGCAAATGATAATGAGAATGATGGTATGTACTCTAGTGTCATCAGTGATTGTGATTTAGGGCATAAACGTTTAGGACATGAGAATTATGATAGATTAGAAAAGATGGTAAATAAAAAAATGGTAGAAGGTGTAAAAATTAGTCAAAAATCAACATCAAATATATGTGATCGTTGTGCAATGGGAAAAAATCATAAGTTGCCTTTCCCTTTGCAAACTGATCATAGATGTAGCAGGGTGCTAGATCTAATTTATTCAGATGTGTGAGGGCCATCTAGTTATCCATCTATGTGAGGTGCTAAGTTTATGTTTACCTTTACTGATGACTATAGTAGATTCACTACAGTTTATTTTTTGAAAAGTAAGGATGAAGTCTTTGCAAAATCTAAAGAGTATAAGGTTTGGGTTGAAAATTTGCATGAGAGAAAGATAGCAGGATTCAGATGTGATAATGGAGGGGAGTACATTTCTAATGAGTTTGCAGAATTCCTAAAATTGCATGGAATCTCACGTTAGTTAACCCTTCTTTATTCTCCGGAACAAAACAGTATTTCAGAGAGGAGGAATAAGACCATATCAGAGTGTGCAACGACAATGATGGCTGATATGGACATAGATTTCAAATTTTGGGTAGAGGCTGTAAATTGTGCAGCGTATGTGAGAAACAGGCTAGAAACAAGGGTAGTAAAAGATAAAACTCCGTAGGAAATGTGGACAAGACAAAACTAGATGTAAGTCACTTCAAAAAAATTGGAAGTAATATATTCTAGCTAGATAATGATCCGCATAAATGGAAATGAGAGCCAAAAGGCATTCTTGGGATATTTTTAGAGTATGATGATCATGCAAAGGGTTATAAAGTACATGACATTAAGAGAAATAGAGTCGTGGTAGCTAGAAATATCATAGTGAACTATGAGGGAAAAAGAGTAGAGGTATTTAGTCAACGAATAGATGAAAAGAAAGATCAAAGTGTTGATTATATCTTTTTAGAGGAAAATCCTATGTTTTTCAAGAAAAATATAGAAAATGCATGTACATCAACTCAAAGTGACTTGGAATCATCTTCTCCTCCAAAAACGAAATTGTTAAACCTGAAAGAGTTGCAGACTCTCCTCTACCTCAAGCCGAAATTGAATCACAAGAAGAATCACATATATCAAGGAGGAGGACCCAACAATCTATACCAGCGACAAAATTTTTAAGTGGAGTTAGGCCAAGTGCGCATATATCAAGGAGGAGGACCCAACAATCTATACCAGCGACAAAATTTTCAAGTGGAGTTAGGCCAAGTGCGCGACTCAGGGGAGAAAATGCAGCCTTTGCTCACTCAACACACACAAAAGAGCCTCTAACGATGACAAAAGCTTTTTTGAGTAATGAAAGAGAACACTGGGTGGAAGCGGTCAATGAAGAAATGAAGTCCATCATGGAGGCCCAAACATGGGATCTGGTGGAACTTCCTCCAGGGAGAAAGACTATTGGAAGTAAATGGGTGTTTAAATTAAAATTAAACCTATATATTACCATAGACAGGTAAAAGGCTCGTTTAATTGCTATGGGATATAATCAAAAGGAAGGGATAGATTATAAAAAATCTTTTTCACCAGTTGTAAGGTTTCCATCTGTCCGCATCTTACTTACATTAGCAACCATAGAGGAATTTGACATCCACCAAACGGATGTCAAAACTGCCTTTTTGCATGGTGATTTAGATGAGGTCATTTATATGAAGCAGCCAGAGGGTTATGAGGAAGCAGCAAAAGAAAACCTTATATGCAGACTTTTAAAATCTCTATATGGCCTAAAACAGCCCCCTATGCAATGGAACCGAAAGTTAGATGAGTTCTTGACAGGATTAGGATATACTAGAATTAGCTCTGATCATTCAGTATATGTGATATGTGGTGATAATCCTGATGAGGTGATATCCATTGCTGTGTATGTTGATGATCTGCTCCTAATCAGTAGGAACTGTTGTTCTTTAGTCTAAAATAGACCGCAGAAGCCACCCAAACTATGAAACAAAATGTTAAGCAAAGTTAGGCTAATGAACAATCATTTGAAATACATCCTCCATTTAACATACATCAACTAAGGTTTGATGGAATAATCAACATAAACAAACATTAGGACAACAACTAAGGTTTGATGGAATAATCAACATAAACAAACTTTAGGATAACATCTAAGGTTTGATGGAATAATCAACATAAACAAACCCTAGGACAAATGCATAAACAATGCATATCAAACATATATAAAATAACATAAATAAATAATAACAAAAGAGTGCAATCTCACATAAACATTTAATAAAGAAAAAATATATCAATAAACATATTACTCAAATGCATGACCTAATCGATAACCCTATAATACTACATATTTGGTTCCTACTTTTCTTAACCAGCATTGATTATTAATTCCTAACAAAGCTCATTCCTATATATACACTTGTGAGCTGTCAACGAATCACTAAGTGTCAAAATAACCAAAGTAAATTACGTAACTGTCACTAAATCAAACTAATCGTAAGCGTACACCTGAGAGTCAAGCAATCGTAAGCGTACACTTGTCTACAAGTATAATATTGTACACAAAAAATAAACTATCGAAACCCTAATTGATCACTTATATATAAACATCATAATCAACACTAATTTATAATGATGCAAAAGACAAAACAATGTTACTCCAAATATTTACACCGACACAAAATCGTATGCTGAGTCATGCTGAGTCACTCAACAAAACTCCTCAAATTTTGTCGAACAATCCGGAAAGTCCAAATATAAATATCGTGTGATTGACGCGATTTCGCGTCACCACTACATAAAAAAAAATCTCGGCGGCCTATATCCGCCGTCCGTCGCTCTTAATCGGCACCCTCGATGTAGCGCCCTGTGGTCACACAAAACCAAACAAAAATCCACGCGAGTCGTCAAATATCCCACGATGTCGCGTGGTGAATTCACGTTCCACTTGTCAAAAAAAAACCGTACCTTCCAAATATTTTCCGTACTGACTCTGCGTCGTTTGCAATAAATACGCATGTCGCAAATAAAGTACACGTGTCCAAAGAAGATTCTATGTACCGGCGGTGTCCTTTCATATATCCTACTTGTCGCATTATGTTTTGTACGGCCAGCGTACATTTTTCAAATACTTCGAATATTTTAAATCATCGTCGATTATCTCACGTCGGATCGCTTCGCAATCCGCCGTCCATTTTCTATCACATTTCGTTCCACTCAATTACTCCATTAATTTTACGTGTACATTTAATTCCCCAATCCATAAATCCTTTCGAACCTCCACAATATATCGGATAATTACATACGCACGCAAACATGCGTACGCACATACGAAACTTAATCTTCCAAAAACAACAACAACAAAGAAGGAATTGCTAGAGTAAAACACGCTCTTAATTAGCAATTTGAAATGAAGGATTTGGGTGAGGCAAAATATATCCTTGGAATAAAAGTTGAAAGAGATAGAGAAAAGAAAATCATTAGGCTATCTCAAAAAGATGCGATAGGAAACATGTTGGAAAATTTTGGCTTGGCTGATGCCAAAGGTTGGGCAACTCCTATGGAGTATAAGCAAAAATTTGAAGGAACGGAGCATGAGTTTGGAGTCATAATAGATGAGGAACTTAGTGCAAAAGAGCAAAAAATTATGTCCTAAGTACCATATAGACAAATACTAGGAAGTCTAATTTACTTTATGAACCGCACTAGGTCCGATATAGCTGTAGATGTTTGAGTATTGAGCAAAAGTCTGCAAAATCCACGAAAGAGAGACTGGGAGGCAACAAAAAGGGTCTTAAGATATCTTGTTGGGACCAGAAATCTTTGGCTTACTTTGGGAAAGAGAAGGTTAGCATTAACACTTAGAGTGATGCTAGCTATGGTGATCTGCCTAGTAGGATGTCTACAACTGGGTATGTCATTCAGATTGGAAGTGGAACTTGTAGTTGGAGTAGTAAACTTCAAATAGTCACATCTCAATCTACGATGGAAGCCGAAAACATTGCTGCAATCGTAGCCTTAAAAGAACTACTTTGGATTAAGGCATTTCTTCAAGAGTTGGGTTTTACACAACACGGGACACAAATACTGTGGTGCGACAATCAGGCAGCCATTTCTATGACTACAAACCCAAGTCACCATTTTAATAGTAAGCATATGGACATTCGGCTACATTTGGTACGAGAGAAGTATTTGCAAGAGTTGTCAAAAATTACTATTTGCCTGATGAGAAAATGGTTGCGGACATGTTGACAAAAGCCCTTCCAGCTCCTAAGTTGGAACACTGCACAAAAACATGTGGTTTAAGTGAGTAAGTCTTCTAAAGCTTAAGATGAGTATTCAAAAGTAAGTTTTAGTAAGTTTTAGTGTAATAGGGTTACAGGATTCGGATACTTAGTGGCTAAAGCTAGGCTGCTATAGTTGCGATTCCAGAGCAGCGGTGCTGCGATCGCAGCACTAGCGCTGCGTGACAAGAAAGGGCAACGGCGCAATTGTATTTCACTATGTGGGTAACGACGAACCCTCGGTTTCGCCGCAGCAGCGCAGTTTTATAAATGATGGACGCTGAGATACCCTCGCACGTTGCGACGCTTCGCAAAGTCCAAAAGTGAAACCCTCAACCCCCGTGAATAAAGCCGCCATCCGCCCTCGCGACCAACCTAGTCTCGGCAGCTTGAAAATTGCTTCTCTACGCACAGTCAGTTTACCTTCGCTTATGGAATTACCGGAATTGTCTGGTTCAACAGTGTCTATGGCGTCGTCGTCCTCTCCACCACCGAAAAGGAGGAGACTTGTACATGTGGGATAAGGAGATGCGAACCGTCTCGAGAGATTGTTAAGGGCGGCGGAGGCCATGGTGGAAGCAAGCAGGCGAAGTGAAGTGGAAGTGGAGCCGGAACCTGAGGAAAGCGCCAGTAGCGAGGCAGGACCGGCAGAGACTAGTAGAGGGGAGGGGCCAGAAAACTCACAGGACCCCGAATACACCCCAACCCAAGAAAGGGATCAGGAATTTAAGGAAGATTATGAGCTATCGGAGGCGGAGGAACCAGAACGAGAACCAACGTCCCCGCCAATTGAGGAGCGCGCCTCCGATCTAGAGGTAATGCGGGACCCAAATAAGGAGATTACCGCGGACGAGCAGTCGTCTGAAAGCGCGGAAAGGAAGGCAGAGGTACCCCAGTGGCGATGATGTGTTCCTCCTGCGAGAGAACCGAAGAGATCCGGAGGAGGAAAGTGAACAAGGAGAAGAAATTCCCTACTACCTCTTCCCACTACCGGTCGACACCCAACATCTGGACCTCGCCTTCATCTTCGCCAAAAGATTTTATTGGAACCGCTCGTAGTGGCCCGAGGAGTGGCGTATAGGGAAGCCTAGAGATCCTATCCGTATTCCTGCCGACGTTGCGTCACACCCAACGTGGAATTTCATGCGGACAAAAGACCTGGGAAATAACCATAAGGGTTATGTGCTGCTAAACCCTCACGCCTTACCGTTCGTGGAAGTGGTAGAGGACAACTACAGGTACAGGATTGATGTTCCCGGGTTACTCCGTCATTATCACCCGTGGGATGTCCGCCTCCACGACATCATCTCTAGGGCGGAGGTCACCCCTGAGGTACGGGCACTCAAGTTGGCCCGAAAGAATGCTCTGCAGCGGGCCCAAGCTGCAAGAAAACACGTGTCCTTTAAATTACGGAAAGTACCTCGGTGGGAACTAGCAGACGAAGAAGCGGAGGAAGTTCCCCCAGTGGCTGAACCTGAAGAACCCCGGATTCCGGCACCCGAGAAGCCTGTACCGGCGGCCATTCCGTGGCGACCCGATTTAACAGAGGTTGTACCCGAAGAAGGGGAGGATCACATTCGGGAGCGAATCACTCGGAGGCGGTTGGCAGCGGCGGATCATCATATTGCGTTGCTTGAGACCCGATGTGAGCAGCTCCAACATCAACTCAACGCCCTTCGCCAGGAGTTTGAGGAGTATCGCGAGGAAACATACGACATACTCCGGAAGTTGCAGTTTCCCTGAGTCATTCAAGGTTCAGCGGGACGCTGAATCCTTAGTGGGAGGCATTGTAATAGGGTTACAGGATTCGGATACTTAGTGGCTAGGGCTAGGCTGCTATAGTTGCGATTCCAGAGCAGCGCAGCTGCGATTCCAGACCAACGCAGCGTAGCAGCATAGCAACTTAGCGGCGTAGCAAGTTGGTAGCGCCGCAACATAGCAGCGCAGCATAGCAACGCCGCAGAATGTAGATGGAGCTGTATAGTTCTAGAAGGAAGTTTTAGATAGATCTCGGTTGACCGTGAAAGTCCACGTGTACAGCTATACAGTACTAGGATGACTAGCAGTTAGTTAGTTTAAATAGTCAGGTGGGCTTGTGAATAGAATACCTCAAGTAGACCTACACAGCTAGCGCAACCTTGTACTCTCTTCCAAGTAATAAAGCGCAATCTTGTCTGTTGATACTGTGCTCCAACTGTTGCTACGGGAAGATCTTTGGTGTTTTTTGCTGTGCATTGTGGCGTGCTGTGTGCTATATCGTTCCTGTTACACCACCCCTACCAAGCTCGCGCTATCAAGGGGCGGGGGAGGGAGGCTTTTGAATTTTTTTTTGACCTAGCATCAACTTTGATACATCATAATAGAAATATATCAAATTATCGGTCGATATATCGAATTAATAATGCGATATTCAACCTTTCGATAGATCTTGGCAATTTATCGATAATCAAATACCCAAAACTCGGTCGATATCGAATATCGGCAACGAGCCTTAGATACACAACACTACATTTCACTACTGTGGTATATATAACTATCTTATATGATTGTACTTTGTACTCTTGGTATAGTGGAAGTTATGAGGGGGATGTACCACAAATTTTGTACATTTTCGGAGGGTTCGAGTTATCGCGAGAAATCGAGTTTCGGTTTACTTTATTTTTGTATACGCGTATTGTGAAACTCTGAGACCTCCATTGGCCCTCAGAGTATGCAGATCCAAAAGAAGCTAATCTAGATAGTGCCGACTCCAAGTTAATATAAACCCAAGTGACTGACCCCTTGACAGTCAGAACCCCAATATAGATTCACCCCTGTGAAATAACACTTTCTGTGTGCTCAGTTCCACCACAGAATGCAAAGTTAGAATATGAGATTTGGACACATTCACCCACTTTGACTTTCCCTTAGAAATACAGCCACCCTGGCAGACAAAAACTCTGACCGACTACACCCCTGTGTAGCCTAGATTCCCCTGAGTCCGCAGCAAAAAGAATCACTGAAAATGGTCAAGTAAATTGATAGTTATGGCTGGCCAAAGTTTGCCATTTATACAGGGTGCTCTCTGGGAGAGGCAGCTGCCTACCCAAAATTTTCTAAGTCCTATACCCTCTCTAAAACTCTATCTACTGAAGTACGGCACCAATCAAATTACTGTGTCGTACAGAAAAGTACAGGTGCCGGTGTACTTTCTATACGGCCATTGTACGACATGGCCAAAATGTCGACACGTGTCAAATCAGGATTAGTTCCTGTAATCTCCGGAATTCCCGTAGTCCAATGTTATCACGCCACGTGTCACATGACGTGACAAAGACCGTAAAACGCCAAAAATGCCTTTTCCGTGATCGCGGCGCCTATCGTGGCCGTCCGATCAAGACCGGCTATAATCGTAGCCGCTGAAATTCGACGCGCGGTATTTGTTTCGCTATCGAAACAAATGCGCGGTATTTGTTTCGCTGTCGAAACAAATGCGCGGTATTTGTTTCGCTATCGAAACAAATGCGCGGTATCCGTTCTGCCCCCATTCCGTACTTCGTACTAAATTAAACTGTATCTATGTACTAAGTATCTATTAGCCGTTAAACGGATTAATCTACATATAACGATTTATATATTTGTCAAACCCTATATATCGTAATATCTGTTCTAGACATAACGGCTAGAGCTAACGGCTATGGCGGATAGATGGACGGTAGGTACCAGGATCAATTCCTGGGTCCGTCAACTAACTTTTGGTAAGACTACATAATTTACCCCCTGTCTTCTCTAGAGAGCCTAGGCAGCCATGGCTCTAGCTCCCTATCCAGCCTTCAGTGACTACGACAAGTATGGGGGCTTGGAAAGGGGAGTTAGAGGCAGACCGCCTCAGCTCTTTTTCTATCCTAATACAGACCTATAAAATACTCAAATATCAACATATTGGGTACCGTATAACAGTTAAGGAGCGTGCAATAACTCGTCCGGATTTCGGGTGTTCAAACTTTGAAAAGAAAAAAAAAATGGATTCGGGTATCTAAAATTTTGACTTTTGCGACCTTTAAGTATACCAGTCTGGGTTTTTTCAATATGCAGGTGGTCTAACTATGGTATTGTTTTGTTTTGGTTCTTGGTTCTTTGCTTTTGTTAGTATTGTTTTGTTTGGTTTCAGTTTTAAGTCGTAGGTTCCTTTCTTGTGACTCTTATAGTCTCTGAATGTTTTTTTTTCAGTTTTACCCTTTTTTGTAAACAAATGGTTTTGCCATCGCAATTTCCGCAATAAAGATTACTCCGATTTTTCTAAGTGCGTCGTCGAAATGACGTGACAAATTCCCAATTTGGGAAAATTGGAATATATGTCACGTCGCAATCAGATTTTGAATTTGTTAAGTAAAGTACAGTACTTTTATCCCATGATTCAATTGTGTCGATGAGGTGATTTTACCAGATCTACTGTACACCTTAAATCGCTATTATGGTTTATAATGGTTTCGCCACTCAAAACATCTTTTCAATTTGAGACTGCGAATCGGAATCTGAGAATCTTACCTCTCAATCGCGACCGTAAGTTATAAAATCCGACAAATGTGTACATAATAAAGATGTTTTAAGCGCCGAATAAAACATTAACACTAATAGCAAAACAGTGTGTACAATACAGTACACCACCAATAGTTATTAGCGTTATGAACGCTACACCGGCACCCCCAAATTTTAACCCTAAAAACTGAAATAAAATTAATAACACTAAATTATTTTCTACGCTAATTAAGGTTTTGGTAAATTAGCGTTAATAATTTTAATTTAAGATCTTCTTGAATAGTGTGGCGTGTGGACGTGTTAGTCTCTAAAAAATGGCACTTTGTTGAGTAAAAAGTACGATACATGGATTAAAATAATCTCGATTGCACGTAAAACTCCTCTCGGAATGAAAGGCAGAATGAGATTGTACCTATTTTAGTGTAAAGATATTGATCGCGTATTAATTATACGGGAGAAAGCCCAAGTTAGAGTTGTGAATAAATTAGAGCAAAAGGACGCGACGGTGTACGATTTGTCCGATTTTTTACTTTACCTATTTTAGTGCGAAGATCCTGATTGGCAAATCGTTGTACCCAAATCATCGTTATGGATCAATTAGAGTAAACTTTTTTTTCAAATCTTGAAAAACTAAAATTAGTGTTAATAGCGCTAGTTATTTTTTAACACTAATAATTTCTAAACACTAATACATTTGGCGGTGTACTGTATTTTCCCGCGAAATATTGAATCAGTCGATTTTTTTCACTCTGCACTCAAAATCAGTAAATTCATTCCTTCCATTTGTGAACTGACATGATGGAATTCAATCCATCTTCTTTATACGAATTATCGACCTTTGGTCGTCCGCTTGAAAATCTTTTAATAGGTTGACTTTCTGTTCGTCTGCACCCTTAAACAACGTGTCCCAAGGCCGACGTCACCAAACAGGTAGCATTTTCCCTCGGCTAACGTCGGCAAACGGGTAGTTTTGTCTCTCTGATAACTTCAGCAAACGTGCAACTTTCAAAGTACTCTCTCGGCAATCGTTCTTGACCGTCAAATCTTAGCTGCTCGATCCTGTCAATGAATAAAAATAAAGTCGCCACGTGCACTAAAGAGTCTTCAATCGTCAATCAATCATTCGTGACCGTCCGATTGTAGGATGCTGGCAGTTCAAAAGCTAGCCGTCCTTCTCAACAAGTACAATTCTGTGTCGTAAATTATATGCTCGATTTTTTGTCAATCGTTGAGTTCGTTTTGGGTCGCGTTTACATATAACCGTACGGAGAACTTGAATAGTACAATATTTATAAGGGTATGGTTCTATAAGGAGGTCTATGTAATAGTATGGACAACTTAGTTTCTGTATTACACAGCTTAATATCTGTCCTAAGGGCACTTTCCCATGTAACCGAAACTTTAATCTTGTAACTTTGTTTTTAGCGAAGATTCTTCGTACATATTTATGAGCATTCCGATGTAATCGCAAATAACTTGTTACTTCAAAAAGTGACAAGCATGGTCGTGTACGAAATATGTGACTAATAAACGGTACACAAAATATTGCGTAAACTTCCACTCACTTTGATTTCAAAGGCCCACCCGCACGCTGAATGAAGCCCGACTTCTCAGATATCTACACGCCACATTGTCAACGTGGAGGTATCGCACTGCTTAGAGTTTGCACATTGGACGTCCACGCCACGCCAACTATGACGGCTACCGCCAATTTCTAAAACTTTCCGCCATGATTTTCCGATTGTTGTTTTTTGTCTTTTCCTACTCTACTTGCCATCAAAATACTTTCAAAGATAGTCAAAAGAAATCGTTTTCATAGATCTTTCATTTGATACCTTTCTTGCCTTTTTTCATTGCAAGAATTGTGAGATATAAGCGTTAGTGGGAGAGGGAGAGAGAGAGAGGCCCTTTCAAGGACTTCGCTTTTGCGAAATGGCGTCCGTTGGTCGAGACCCCTCCACTGCCTCTGTACGGAAAAAGGTGCACCGAAAAAAGTACGTACAGGCTGTAAACATGCAGTCTGTTTTTTTTTGAGGAAAACTATATCAAAAACCTCCGCCGCGTGCGAAATCATATGCATATTCGCCCGCGTCGTGGAACTTTATTTAAAATCACCTCGCGAGGTGATTTTATTAAAGTTTGAAGATGATATGAAAGTGGGTCTAAACTTGCTAAACGATAAGCTGAATCGCGATAGACGACAAACTGCAGTACAGCTAAAGTTTTAATGGAACGTAACTTCTACGGAGGTAATTTGATTTTTTTGGTACGGCTGCAGATTTTTTCTTTTTTTTCCAAGTTACAAAGTAAAACGGCAGAAAATAACTGTAACTTTAGCACATGGGAAAGTGCCCTTGCAGAGGCCTCGGTTACATTGTGTAGCGTTTGTAAACAAGTTTTTACATACGTGTTTTGATTTGAGTGGCTCCACGTAAGTTGACGATCAAAGCACTAAAATCGTCAAAGATTTGGAAACCGACCATTTTCGTATGCAAATCTGTACTTGCGTATTACGTACGTGTACTTCACAAGTGTACCGCGTCAATGTACCTCAGAGATCTCCTTGACTTTCAGGAAAAAACCGTATTTCAATTCGGCAAAAGATTTTACGGTCACCTTGTCCGACGGCACGTGACATTGGGGACGTGTGAAAACTTTATTTTTTCTTCGTCGCACGTGTTTATATTCCACGTGTAGCAATTTTACAGGTTCTGTATTGGTGAACCCGCCTCCGCCTCCGCGAGGTGGGCTCCGCCTCCTCGAGGTGGGTTCACCATTATAGAGGCGGATGGAGCGATTGCTTTGCGGATGAAGACCAGAATACAATCGGACGGTCGATGATTTCTCCCGGATCCTTGAAGAATCGTAATCTTATTATCTGTAATGTTCTTTTCCAAAAACTCTTCCAAAAACTCACAAAAATATAGTAAGGCATGGTACGGGCAAGTACAAGAATTATGTATTATGCCTCACTTTTCGTCAGATGTAACCACACCATAAGACGTTTTGATAAATAACTCCACAAATAACAGAACTCACGTCCTGTCACGTCACGGTCCAAAATCCATCGGAACTGAATGTACCGATGTCAGTTTTGTGACGTCGCGTCACACGTCATGTGACGTCACGTCACGGCGCAGGCTTCGAGTGCATCGCCTGGAAATTATTTTTGCCGCTTTTCCTTTTTTCGGGGGAAAAGGAGTTTGATAAATTGTACTTTGTACGGAAGTACGGAACCCTAAAGTGTCCTTTTCGGCTTTTCCTCTCCCTTTCTTTCCCCTAGGGTTTGAAATCCGCAGAGATTCTTTTTCCTCTCTACCTTCTCCCCCCGCCCTCCCCCCGAGGACCCACACCCTAAAATTCCCTCTCTCTCTCCCCCTCCCTCCCCCCCCCCCCCTCCCCGGCCGAGACCAACCCTCTAAAATTGGCTCTCTATTTGGCAGGAAAAAGGCTCCCTCATGCTATCTTTCCAAAATTTCCAGATTTTTTTTTTTTTTTTTTTTTTTTTTTTTTTTTTTTAAGTGATTTTTTTCTAGGGTTTGTTTTGGATTTTTTCCTTCCCGCAGTTTTACCATTTTTTTTTTTTTACTAAATAAAAAAAAACTTTTTTTTTAGTGTTGACACTGTTTTCCGGTGTTTTTTAGGGTTATTTAGTAGACTGTTTTAGTAAACTTTTTTTCTTTCGGGTATGTGGTTTTTTTTTTTAGGGTGTTTTTTTTAGGTTTGTTTTTAGGGTTTTTATTTCTGTTGCTGTTGTTTTATTTCATTTTTTATGGTGAAAATGGAGTTTTTGAGGCTTTTTTTTTTTTGGGGTATTTAGGGTTTTCTATGGTGCCGTACAGTTTTTCTCTCTCTGCAGCAAGCAATTTTTTTGGGAGATTTAGGGTTTTTCTTCTTAGGTTTTTTAGGGTTTGAGGGTTTTCTTATCCGAAATTTATACTTCTTTTCTGGAATTAGGTCAATCAATGTATGAACCCAGACACTTTTTTTATTACTTCATCGCATATTTTGAATAGCTTTTTTGTCGTTTTCTGCAAAAAAAGCAGTCGGTGCTTCTGTACCTTTTTCAGTCCGCCTGTCCACTCTATCTTTCAATCTTTGTTTGTTCACAAAATCAAAACATACATTGTTGTTTTTAGTGCGACTCTGGGCAATTATTCCGATTCAGTATTAAACCGATTTCGGCTTCACGTGACATCGAATCGTACCTACTTTGACCCGCGATATTTAGGGTACACTATTTTGGGTGGGTATGAATCAGGCGGCAGAGGCCATCAACCAGCCATGTCTCTCTCTTTCTCTCTCTCTCTCTCTCTCTCTCTCTCTCTCTCTCTCTCCTCTCTCTCTCTCTCTCTCTCTCTCTCTCTCTCTCTCTCTCTCTTTCCTCTCTCGCTCTCTCTCCCTCTAACTCTCTCCCTCTCTCTCTCACACCCCTCTCCCCTCTCCCCTCTGCCCTCTTCCTTCTCCCCTCTCCCCTCTCCCCTCTACCCCCCCCCTCTCACTCACTTCTCTCTTTGCCACTCCCTCCCTCCCTAGATTCTATCCCCCCCTCAACCGATAACTGCATTGGTACTACGATATCGGTATCGAGAAATTCACTGCGATATCGACCTCAAGAAATTTACTACAATTTCTTTGTAAAATTTGCTCTGTTGATAAAACTAATGCAATATCTTTGTTGACAAATGTACTGTGGTGTGTAAATAAGTTAAGTGTGGTGAATATAGTGAAGTATTACTACAGATAAATTAAGTACGGTCCAACTGTTGGTAAAATCAACGAGGTTTAACTGTTGATAAGTTCGGTGCAGTTTTGGTTTTACTGCTCATAAATTTACCGCTCAATTAAAATGATAAATATTGAGAAGTATACTGCAATATCGATATCGAGAAATTCACTGCAAATATACTACAATACCGATATAGAGAAATTTACTGCAATATCGATATCGAGAAATTTACTAAGATACCGATATCGAGAAATTTACTACGATACCGATATCGAGAAAATCACTCTATCGATATCCATAAATTTACTACGATATCGATATCGAGAAATTTACTGCGATATCCATATCGAGAAATTTACTGCAATATCGATATCGAGAAATTTACTACGATACTGATATCGAGAAATTTACTGCGATATCGATATCTAGAAATTCACTGGGATATCGCTATTGAGAAATTTACTGCGATATCGATATCGAGAAGTTCACTGCGATATCGATATCGAGAAGTTCACTGCGATATCGATATCGAGAAATTCACTGCGATATCGATATCGAGAAATTCACTGCGATATCGATATCGAGAAATTTACTGCAAATTTACTACGATACTGATATAGAGAAATTTACTGCGTTATCGATATCGAGAGATTTACTGCGATATCAATATTGAGAAATTTACTGCAATATCGATATCGAGAAATTCACTGCAAATATACTACAATATCGATTTCGAGAAATTCACTGCGATATCGATATCAAGAAATTTACTACAATTTCGTTGTAAAATTTGCTCTGTTGATAAAACTAATGCAATATCTTTGTTGACAAATGTACTGTGGTGTGTAAATAAGTTAAGTGTGGTGAATATAGTGAAGTATTACTACAGATAAATTAAGTACGGTCCAACTGTTGGTAAAATCAACGAGGTTTAACTGTTGATAAGTTCGGTGCAGTTTTGGTTTTACTGCTCATAAATTTACCGCTCAATTAAAATGATAAATCTAGTGGAGTTTTTCCTTAGATCCGCCCAAAACAAAAAGTCTCGATATCGACATCGCAGTGAATTTCTCGATATCGATATCGCAGTGAAATTTTCGATATCGATATCGCAGTGAAATTCTCGATATCGATATCGCAGGAAATTTCTCGATATCGGTATTGTAGTAAATATCTCGTTATCGATTTCGCAAAAAATTTATCGATATCGGTATCGTAGTAAATTTCTCGCTTTGATATTGCAGTAACTCGATATCGATATTGCAGTAAATTTCTCGATATTGATATCTTAGTAAATTTCTCGATATCGATATTGCAATAAATTTCTCGATAGTAGTAAATTTCTCGATATCGATATCGTAGTAAATTTCTCGATATCGATATCGCTGTGAATTTCTCGATATCGATATCGCAGTGAATTTCGCGTTATCGATATCGCAGTGAATTTCTCAATATCGATATCGCAGTGAATTTCACGATATCGATATCGCAGTGAATTTTGCGATATCGATATCGCAGTGAATTTCTCGATATCGACATCGCAGTGAAATTCTCGATATCGGTATTGCAGTAAATTTCTCGATATCAATATCACAGTAAAGATATCGCAGTAAATTTAGCGATATCGATATCGCAGTAAATTTAGCGATATCGATATTGCAGTAAATTTAGTGATATTGGTATCGCAGTAAATTTCTCGATATCGGTATCGTAGTAAATTTTTTGATATCGATATCGTAGTAAATTTCTCGATATCGATATCGTAGTAAATTTCTCGATATCAATATCGCAGTAAATTTAGTGATATTGGTATCGTAGTAAATTTCTCGATATCGATATCGTAGTAAATTTCTCGATATCCATATCGTAGTAAATTTCTCGATATCGATATCGCAGTAAATTTCTCGACATCAATATCGCAGTAAATTTCTCGATATTGATATCCCAGTAAATTTATCGAAATCGATATTGCAGTAAATTTATCGATCTCGATTTTGCAGGAAATTTATAGATATCTAATATTTCAGTACACTTATTGATATTGATATTGCAGTTAATTGATCGATATCAATATCCCAGTCAATTTATCGTTATTGATATTGCAGTAAATTTATCGATATTGATATTGCAGTATATTTAGTGATATTGCTTTTGGGTAATTGCGATATGGATATCAATATAGAATTTAGCATATCTTTATAGCAGTAAGTTTAAATGTCCATAAGCGTCTTTCCAATATCGACGCCAGCAATTGGTGATGTTGATATGGCAGAAAGTTTGTATGTTGGCATGTTTCTTCGATCGATGTTCAGTAAATTTGTCCAATTAATACGGTAAATTTGTCCATTTGGTATTGCAGTAAATTTGTTCACATCATAGCAAAGTAAATTTGTCCATGGTAATAAATGATATGCGCTCGCGGTAGATTTGGCGATGTATAGCGGTTGATTTAGCGATATCGTTGTGGCAGGAGCTATAGATCGACCTCCTGGCTCAGCGTAAAATTGCTCGACAGTCGTCGCGGTAATCCTGAAAAACAGGTAAATGTCGATCAAAGTCAACAATCTATTTATTGGAGGAAAAAAAGAGGTTGAAATCATGAGGGACAGGATATATTATAATGGGAGCTTATAATATTATTTTTCAATTTTATATATGTATTTATGTTTAAATTATGGTGGGTTTGTTTGTCATTTTTCTGAACTTGGTCATTTTTTTTTTTTTTAAACGGTCAAATTGTCTTTATTTTATTTTTTTTGCTATTGCTGTTTTTATCATTTGTATTATTATTATTATTTTTTTTATTAGTATTCTTTTTATTATTGTTGTTATTTATTTTTTTATTTTTATACCGTGTCAAACGCCACTGTCAGAAAGTGCTCCTCAAGGGAGAAACGGTGTGGGAGGGGGGAAGGGAAGGGCCTTTATGGAAAGAGGAAAGGGACGTTTTTGGGGGTTCGTGGGAGGGAATGGTCTTTTTTGTGGGGGGGTTGGAGGGAGGAGGAGGGAGAGGCTTCAGAAGTTGTTCCTCACCTAGGCCTCTCCCTCCCCCCCTAATGAGTTAGTTGTTACAAGGCACCAGGAATCATGGGTAAAGGGGGACTCTGGCGCCTCTCCCTGTCACTCTCTCTCTTCGTCCTCTTTACCCCAACTTTCTTTTTCATTCTTCTTTGGTCTTATTCTTCTTCTTTCATCTTTCTTTCTTCTTTTGTCTATGTTTTATCTGTCTTTTGTCATTTTGTTCTCTATCTTTCATCTTTCGTTGGTATTTCTTTCATCTTTCCTTTGTCTTTCTTGTCTTTCTTCCATTTTTCTTTTGTTTATCCTTTGTCTCCCTTTTGTCTCTCTTTCATCTCTCTTTCTTTTGTCGCTCTTTGGTCTCTCTTTCGTTTCTCTTTGGTCTCTCTTTCGTTTCTCTTTGGTCTCTCTTTCGTCTTTTTTTCGTTCCTCTTTCTTTCGCCTCTCTTTCTTCTCTCTTTCGTCTCTCTTTTGTCTCTCTCTCTTCTCTCTTTCATCTCTTTCGTCTGGTTCAAAGAAATGCCATTTTCTCCGCTGGAAGCGGTAGAGACCTCGGAAAGACATCGTTTAACTTCGACATTTTATCCATTCGGTAGCAGAAATAGTGTGGATAGAGAGACACCGACTTTCACCTCTAAATTTTCTACAATCAAATAGGGTTTTATCCGGGTTTTACTTAATTTTTTATTTTTCGGTTCCATATATAGTGTGGATATTGCAAAAGGCTTTCTCCTTAAGATGTTTGCAGTCACCAAGAAACCAGTTGACTATTAGATTTTTTTTTACGAAGAAAACATTGTGCATACCGGAATGATCTTAATAAAAAATGAAATCCCCATCCCAGAAATAGTGTAGATATCGGAGAAATCAATAAAAAAAACAATTCCGGATAAAATAAATGCACGGGTACTGAGACAAAGGTATACTCAGACAGTTTTTTACACCGTAAATAATGTGGATACAGGAAAACCAAACAAGAGACGATGTTCTGTACCAAAAACAATGTGATACCGGAGAAACCGATACAAAAAAATGTTTCTCCACCCAAAAAAAATAATGAGGGAGTGTGTCGGAGAAATGATTGTTGAATGAATGAAAAAATATTTTTGGCACCAGAAATAGTGTGGATATAAGAACCTCGTTTGTTTTACCGGGGGGGGGGGTTGGAGAGGGACGATCTTTGGGGGAGAGAGGGTGGTAGAGGAGAGGCAAAGGGGATGCGGGAGGGAGGGAGGGTGGATTTATGGGGGAAAGAGAGGGAGAGGGAGAGGGGGCGGGGCGAGGGAGAGAAGGAAAGGGAGAATGGGGGGCAATGAAAGAGAAAGAAAAGAAATGTGAAGGAGAGGGAGTAGGAAAAAAAGTTTTTTTGGAGGTATATTCCACACATGTTATGATTTAACAATCTATATTTTCCATGATCAAAAGAAAAAAAGAAGCTCCATAATTTGGTAATGTTGCAATTCAGCTACCAATATTTTTCAAAAAAATGAAAGATTTGTTTCCACGATTTGATAAATTTTTGGGAGAGCGCCCTCATGCTGGCATTCAGTTTTTTTTTTTCCCTTTCAAACAGGTGAAAAGAAAGAAACCGACAGTAATATGGAATTAGCAATCATGACGGTAACAAAACAAAAACAATGTAAAAATTTTATCACTAACCAACTAGGAATCTGCAAAATTTGTTTCAATTCAGTGTGAATCATCAGAGCAGAGATTGCAGAGATTTTATGAACCAGAAATTGGAATTCCGTGAAAATTTTGTATGCAATTCAGTGCGAGTTCTTCAGAGCAGAGATTGCAAAGAATCTATGAACCAGATTTAGAATTCCGTTCAAAATTTTGTATGCAATTCAGTGCGAGTTCTTCAGAGCAGAGATTGCAGAGAATCTATGAACCAGAATTTAGAATTCCGTTCAAAATTTTGTATGCAATTCAGTGCGAGGTCATCAGAGCAGAGATTGCAGAGAATCTATGAACCAGATTTAGAATTCCGTTCCAAATTTTGTATGCAATTCAGTGCAAGGTCATCAGAGCAGAGATTGCAGAGAATCTATGAACCAGATTTAGAATTCCGTTCCAAATTTTGTATGCAATTCAGTGCGAGTTCTTCGATTGCAGAGATTTTATGAACCAGAATTTGGAATTCCCTTTCAAAATTTTGTATGCGATTCAATGCGAGACCATCAGAGCAGAGATTGCACAGAATTAGTTATGAACCAGAATTTGGAATTCCCTTTCAAAATTTTGTATGCGATTCAATGCGAGACCATCAGAGCAGAGATTGCAGAGAATTAGTGAACCAGAATATAGAATTCCGTTCAAAATTTTGTATGCAAATCAGTGTGAGTTTGAATGACCCCGAGATGTAATTGTGTGACCCCTCTACTACCTCTACCTTTTGGATTCCTTTTATCACCTCCTCTTCCTCGGAGTAAGTTTAGCTCCATGGTTTTATGTGTGTTTACAGTCAGATTTTGTATGTTGCTTGACCATCTACTAATACCTTCCGTTGAATTTTAATTGTGTTTAAGTGATTGATTGCATACTCAAAGTTTCTTTTCTCTTAAACTGAATAATGTCACTAGAAGAGCAAACTTTTGATATAACATTCGCAAACACATGCAATTTGTTATAATCTGGCTGAACATACCAAGACTAATTAGGTGCTTTACTAGTAAATAGGTCTTTTTCACCCCATCGGCTATAACTTCATTACTTTTTAACTTGATCAGACCCTTTATTACATGATTAACCCCTTTTTCAAATTCATTATCTAAGGCTTTGTAGCACACTTGAGCCGACATGGTTAAAAAAATGGTCGTGAGCAGAAGTATATCTCTGTTATTCTAGTGGTGGTACCATATCTTCCAAGTACCACAATATTCAAGCCTTACGATTTTTAAGCTTTTTTTCTTCCCCGTGCATTACCTTCAGCAACTTCTTTAAAATCAGACTTATTCTAATGTGATTCGTCGGCGTAACATACATAAACCCAATTTTTTAGGGTTTGATGCCATTCGGAAAGTCATCCTCATTGTCAAACTCACTATCAAAGTCATCGTCTACTTCCTTCTTTCCTTTTCTCTTCTTTTCTTTCCTAGACTTATTATCCCCTTTTCAACTTGTAGAACTACTGCTTTAACTAAGTAGAACTAAAAGTGCCATCTCTTCAGTGATTTTTTTTCATTTAAGCTTTCTTTTCCCTCTGTCTTTTATACTCTCAGCAATATTGAAATTTTCTTTATTCAGTCCTGCATCAAAACTGGAACATTTAACACCTGATATGTCGACCTCAAAATTATCAACAAAAAGTGAGTGCTCGGACAACGGTGCGGTTCCTCCTCCAAAATTGAAGTCTTTTCACTCGTTTCGTTTGACGATACTTCTCGAATTGTTAATCCAGACGGTGAGGGAGTATTCCTCTTATTTTCCCCTCCAAAAAAAACACACTTGTATGAAAGCCCCACAATTTTCTCACTTGCGTTTCTTATCACTCTCAACAAACTCTAGAACCTTACATGAGAAAACGTTCTAGAGACTAACAACCGTCTACAACTCACCTCCCAAAAGAGTTCTAAGCCACTAAGTTCAAATCTTCCATTTTTGTGACTCTAATTTCGTCCTGAACAAGGCTCTAAAAACCTTGCATTAAAAAATTCATTATCAAATGGTGAATCTAATTTGGTTATGCCAACAATATCATGTGAAAAGACAAGTTTACTTACTACTATAACTTTTTTAGGGACAGTCAGCTTCCTTACATCAACAAATGTACTCTTATCCATGCACACACGGTGCACTACACCTGTATTAATCATTCGACCTTTTGCCCTAACCTGAACACCAACAATACTCACAAAAATATGTAATGAAACTGGAAAATTATGAAAACTGTCATCAGAACTATCACCAAATTATGTGCAGTTTTGTCCACTGCCATGGTAATGTCCACATCCTTCTTCTCGTCTACCTCAACCTCGATCACCTTTGGTAGGTCCTCTCTCCATGTCGTAGCTGGAACGACCTTTAAATCGGTCGAAGCAATGAATGTTTATGTCTCCAACGGCGGCAGATGTGACATTGTTTATCCATGTTAAGAGAGTTAACTACAACGTGACATGTTTTCTGATACTTATAGCATGGCACAAACTAGGAGCTACAATTTGAATGACCCCGAGATGTACTTGTGTGACCCCTCTACTACCTCTACCTTTTGGATTCCTTTTATCACCTCCTCTCCCTCGGAATAAGTTTAGCTCCATGGTTTTATGTGTGTTTACAGTCAGATTTTGTATGTTGCTTGACCATCTACTAATATCTTCCGTTGAATTTTAATTGTGTTTAAGTGATTGATTGCATACTCAAAGTTTCTTTTCTCTTAAACTGAATAATGTCACTAGAAGAGCAAACTTTTGATATAACATTCGCAAACACATGCAATTTGTTATAATCTGGCTGAACATACCAAGACTAATTAGGTGCTTTACTAGTAAATAGGTCTTTTTCACCCCATCGGCTATAACTTCATTACTTTTTAACTTGATCAGACCCTTTATTACATGATTAACCCCTTTTTCAAATTCATTATCTAAGGCTTTGTAGCACACTTGAGCCGACATGGTTAAAAAAATGGTCGTGAGCAGAAGTATATCTCTGTTATTCTAGTGGTGGTACCATATCTTCCAAGTACCACAATATTCAAGCCTTACGATTTTTAAGCTTTTTTTCTTCCCCGTGCATTACCTTCAGCAACTTCTTTAAAATCAGACTTATTCTAATGTGATTCGTCGGCGTAACATACATAAACCCAATTTTTTAGGGTTTGATGCCATTCGGAAAGTCATCCTCATTGTCAAACTCACTATCAAAGTCATCGTCTACTTCCTTCTTTCCTTTTCTCTTCTTTTCTTTCCTAGACTTATTATCCCCTTTTCAACTTGTAGAACTACTGCTTTAACTAAGTAGAACTAAAAGTGCCATCTCTTCAGTGATTTTTTTTCATTTAAGCTTTCTTTTCCCTCTGTCTTTTATACTCTCAGCAATATTGAAATTTTCTTTATTCAGTCCTGCATCAAAACTGGAACATTTAACACCTGATATGTCGACCTCAAAATTATCAACAAAAAGTGAGTGCTCGGACAACGGTGCGGTTCCTCCTCCAAAATTGAAGTCTTTTCACTCGTTTCGTTTGACGATACTTCTCGAATTGTTAATCCAGACGGTGAGGGAGTATTCCTCTTATTTTCCCCTCCAAAAAAAACACACTTGTATGAAAGCCCCACAATTTTCTCACTTGCGTTTCTTATCACTCTCAACAAACTCTAGAACCTTACATGACAAAACGTTCTAGAGACTAACAAACGTACAAAACACTACATTCCACAAAGAGGCAACACACATACACAATCCTATACAAATTTTGTTCATAACTTTGTACACAAACAATACTCCAAACACACACGAAACTTAGATGGCATGTGAACAGTTCAACACAGGAAAAAAACACGCCCTAAACAACTACTATACTTGATCAAATTCACAAAATTTATAGACCAAACAATCACCTTGTTATAACTATCTATGGCTTCAAATAATCTCCACATGTGTGTAATCACATGATTACTAATACTATGAGGAAAGAAGGATTCGATCGAATAGATACCAGCTTTAGCGTTTATGTTCATGGCTTTAAAGCTTCTTTGGTCAATTTTGCCACCTTTTTTTATAACCTTATTCTTGTTTTCCTCCCCCCCCCCAAAATATTTCACGTTCAAAACAGTACTTTACGGTCACACTACCATACGATTGACATTGGTGACCCGACCTATTATTGGGCATTCAAGTCGTTTGGAATTGCGCTGCCAAAACGTCTAATCTCCCTCAAGAAACCTTCATCTCTAATCTTTTAGACCGCTTTGACATGGTTGATTGCTCTTCGAGCTCGGCTCCTTTCGATACAAATGCTACATTAATCTTTACCATTAGTATTGTTCTCTCTGTTACCTTTTATGCCACTAACCGCTCCATTGTTGGTGCTCTCACACAATACGATTATGACTAAAGTCAGTCTCATCTCTTGAGCAATTTGATTACTCCAACTGTAACCCAAATGTCCGGCCGTGTATAGTTCGTTTCATAAATGAGTACTCCCACGACTTTGCAATATGGCGATTCGATAGGATTGCTTAAGATTTTCGATCACCTCAATAAACTTCACACCAAATTCCAGTGGTGTGGTTTTTTTTTTTTAATCCTCCATTCAGAATATGGTGAACAACTCCTCTATGTACTTCCAATGTTTGAGTAAAATCACTTTGTTCAGTCTATCACAAATCACCTCAAGACCAAATGTATACGAGATCCTTCGAATATTACATCAAATTTCATATATAACATTGCTTTAACTTTATCAAACTTTTGTTTTCCCGATGATGAAACTGTCGTCGACGTAGACACCTGTGATGACTCGTAGTGTCTTGTTGAAACAAACCAAATGATTAGATTTTAACTTAATAAATCCTTAAATTATCAGGTGGTCATTGAGGTTTCCACTAGCGTGGTGACTATCTCAGGCCATGAAGAGCCAGTGGCACCTTGCACACTTTTCTCAAAATTTGTTGCGCCGACAAAGCCTTCGGGCTATTTCATGTACAACTATTTTTCTACTTTGCCGTGTAAGAAAGCTTCCTTGATATCTATTTGTTAGATCTCAAGGTCAAAAGTTGCGGTTATAACGAGGGCGTCCTTACCAAGTTGAACTTGACAACCGGTGCAAACGTTTTTTAGTAAATGTAATAGGTATCACGTTGTAAGAAAAGAAGCTCACACTCACTCCTCTCCCCTCACAAAGCTTTTACAAGGTAATCTCTAAGGCACTAAAAAGAAATTCCAACAATGTAGCAAAAAGAATTATTTATTAGCGTACGAGCACAAAAGTAGTACAAAGGTGGTACTAGCAATGTAGCTTGTGGGCATAGACTAGTGTTCCCTACATGAAAGGTTTATCTTATATATGTACATCCACTAGCATATCTTGGTTTCTTCTAAAACTATCACGAAAATATTCCAGATATGTCCCTTTCTCTGAATGTAGTCTAAGTCCTAAACTATATTCAAAAATGCATGAGCATTTTGGAGGGTTTTACTAAGAATTTACATGATTTTACCATCTGTAGAATCCTCCTAAGGCCATCTAGGCCGCTAAATATCTCACACAAAGCTTTTAGAAGATTCTAGGCACATTTGACACCGATGAGGCTCTCAGCGCCGAACCGACGCCCACACCCCCTCGTCCCCGCCCTTCCCCGGCGCCGACGCTCCCCCGGAGCCGAACTTGCACCGAGGGCACCCACACTCCTCCGGCATCTCACCGGCGCTTGGCCCTGTTGCCATAATCTATCCCACACTTTTGTGTGAAGCCTTCTACAACTACCTTGCTTTGTAACGTTCAATGTTACCACCTTAATTCTTCTTCATTTGTAGTTTCTATTTGTTATTGATGGCTTTCCTCCCTTCTAGCAAGTGTTCAAGTGTATATGTCTAGTATTGGTGTCAATTTTTCATTTGCATCTATCCACTTATCGTTGTCGTCACGGGACAGGAAATATGTGGGTGTTTCAATGTGCGCCATTCTAACACCCTTTCTATTTGCCAGTTTGCTTGGTTTAAGCCACTCTTCGAATTTGTACCGTGGCCTTCGATTTCGACCCTCTTTCCTAACTCCTTAGCATTAAGTTGTCATTTCTTTGCTTTTTTGTCTTTCTTGGGGAAAAGTGAATTCGAATTTTGCATTTTTGTTGCGGTTTTTTATCTGTTTGAAAGATTTTCTTCTCTTGATCTAGCTGTTCTGAATTTGTGGGTCGGTGTCCTTGTCAATCGAAATTGACTTCTCCCCTCCTTGTTACACAAAAGTCGTTTTAAGAGTTGGTGTGCCTCGCTCTCCTTTTCTTTGTCGGGCTCAAATGGTCTAGTTCGTGGGGGAGGATGAGTGTCTTTGGTGGTTTGTAATGCCTGCTCATTGGCGGTCCACTCATCAAACATGTTTCAGTTCCCCTCCTTGGTCTTTATACTCCCACTGCTTCCGTTGTGTGTTTGTTTAACGAATTTGACGGTAGTGTTTGTGGGACTGGTATTAGTCACGTGGTTGAACAAAAGATTAGATTTGCAATCTTTCATGTAACAACGAATTGTCCCCTATTTTGCCCTTGGTGCCAGCTTGCTACCTTTATTGTTGCTGTCATACACGTAGGCTATACTTTCAAACACTTTAACACGCAATATATCAGGTTTGTGTCCGTTCCACCTCTCATATGGTGTGAAGCTCTCTTACGCTTTTGTTGAACAACGATTGTGTAGGTAAACCCTGGAATTGAGGGCTTCCCCCCAAAACTGTGGGCTTGTCTCATTGACGACACCATACTTTTTGTCGTCTTGTTGAGAGTCTGATTAACCTTTTCCGCGCCTCCATTTTGTTTGGGCGTATTTGAGGCCGACACTTGGTGCTTGATCTAATCTACCGCAAAAAATTGGTTGTACTCAAACCAAAGGTACTCCCCTATGTTATCACTTCTAAGGCGTGTGTGTTACTTTTCGGCAGCTGTTTTAACAAAATTGTAGTGTGTAAAAACCTTACTCACTTAACGTAACAGATAGATGTGATTCATTCGTGGACTCATCAATCAATGTCACCATGTACTCTTTTCCACTCTATGAGGCCACTCGATAACCACCCCATATGTCTAAATGTAAGATCTCAAGGGATCTGCTCGCGCATATTCTTCTTGATTAAGTTAGACGTTTCTAGTGAGCCTTCTACATCTCGCATCCATAGCATAGACATTGTGGATCTTTTACGTGCGTAAGGTCTAGTTCATAGGCGAGATTATCTTACACATCCTCCAAATGTCATTTGTGTGGAGATGGTCGTCTCTGTGATGCCACCAGATTCACTTGTCTATAGGCATGTTCACGTTAATCTCGGTCTTTGATTGATACGCCAATGTGATTGAATTTTTCTTAACTCTGATGCTTGGTTATGCATGTTGTTCGTTTCCCACTTTCTCTCGTGGATGGATTAATATTTGCAACTACTGCCATGGGTCTCAGCTTTGGGCTGCACTGCAAGAGGTAAGTACGATCAGCCATCCTTTCCCCTTCTACAGGTGTGACGCAGTCTTTTGTCAGCTGAATTTTTTCGACCTTCTTCAATACCATCAAAATTTCGGTGTCCTCAGCTTGGATGACCAAGTATTGGGTGCGTTTGAATTCGAAAATAAAAAGTGCTTGTTTGATTTTCCTTAAGGCGAGCTTCCCATCAACTAACACCTCTACATCAATGTCACTTTTTCTTGGGGCGTAGGGAGTACTTGTCGCCCATGAAGATTCTGCTTGGGGAGATTGGGAAAAGATTTGTGAATCACTCCCTCTCAAGTCACGTATGTTTTGAGGCGCATGTTTCAATCAACCAGTCAATGGAATTGACTTTCATCGATGACAACATAATTGCTTGTGAGCATCCAAATTCTTTCATTTTTCCTTTCCTCTTTTTTTATTATGTTATTTTTACCCTGCCTTGCTCGTTGACCGAAGCGTATTTTGTTCATTTCCCATAATAGAATTATTTCTTACCACGTATTCCGATAACATCCCGAAGATTCTTACACCTTAATCTTTATTTATTATTTGGTCGTAGATGACAATGCCGATTCTTTTAATTTTGCTTCTCCGAGGGACATTATTCTTGTTTTGAATCAGTTTTTAAACAACATGGTGATACTGGGCCTCCAATCCTAAGTTAAGATACATTTTTGCATTTTTGATCGAGGCAGGTAAGAATGGGTTTGTACTCTACAAAGAGGGAGAGGAAAAGCATTGTAAATTTTGTATCCAATGGAAGTATGAAGTCAACACCGTCGATCTTGGCTAGTAGGCTGGAGTGCATAGAGGTGTAAACCTCTACAGACGTCCCTTCTTGGTAAAACAAAATTATTTGATTCTTCCGAGTTTGATGCGTGCGTTCCTTTGGGATAACTTGTGAATTGTTTTGGTTCAGCCCACATCTGAAATGAGATTTTAAATCTACCAACGTTGTTTCTTAGTTGATTAACCGCAAGTTCTCGAATAAGGAGAAATCTTGCTCTCACTTCCTTGATGTCTCACTCTTCTATTTTGTCTTTCTCGTCATCTTTTATTGAATTTGGATCCGTAGGGACAAGAATTTTCTCGCTGCCAGTAATACTTCTAATACATTTTCTCTCTTTAAGGATAGCCTCAGCTCTATACCTTTACAAAGGGTAATTTTCTCCTTTGAGTTTATCTCGGTGAGCCCGTAACCTTAATTCTTGAGTCTACCATTTGAGCGACAGCCACGAATCTGTAGACTAAGGCTAGATAGTTTTGGTGACCTACTAGAGTTAGTCACAAAAGGATAGATTAACAAAAAATGGATATGGATAAGATAACAAATAAAAGATCTAGTGTAGCAAGTACAAATTTTGTTTTTTGGATCGGGTTTTGTAACACTTTATAGTCAAAGACCCACAAGGTGAAAGCCTATGTGAACCAAATCTAGAAATTTCAAATGTTGGAACAATCTAATTTTTTATTAGAGTTGATTTTTACTTCATTTGCTAAAAACTGCATGCTGAAAAACAGATGTTATCCTCTATGTATTGTCTTTGTACTCCATAGAAATGCTTTGCAAAAATGGCCTATTCGAATGTGGTCGAGTGACGTAATGCCACCATGACGATTTCCATTGTTAAACACATAGCACGGGTTAACAAAGCTACATTAAATGCAAATCTAGTTTGACGGTTTATGGCCTCGATTTCTATAACTTATTATTATTATCGTTTATTTTCATTATTGTTTATTCTATTAAATATTATGAATAAGATTTCAGTAAATTATTCTTTTAATAGCATATGGTTATCATTAACTATTTCCCCCTTTGCTTCATAAAAGATGTTTCTTTCCAAATGATTGAAAAAACCATGAACACTCCAACACACTTCTAATGCCTAACATAGCCATAGCGTCATGTGTCTTACAACAAATATAAAGATGTCAGTTGACCGATGTACGATGGAAAGTTTCCACTCAATTGGGTGTTAAACAGAGATCTGTGACACGAACATGCACACCCCACAACCACCAAGCATTCAAACTGTCAACCACCAACCCTTAAAAGTGTCTCCTATTTGATACGCAGTGCAAGTTAGACATTAAAAATAAAATGAATTTAAATTAAAACTAAATACATATAGTGAGTTTTTATCTACCATCACAGTTTTAAAAAATGACGAGCACTAAATTTAACAGAATTTTGTTGTATTTGATAGGTTGGAACTTTGCACACACAACATCTATAGAAACTGCTTTTCCTTGCATATCCTCGTGAGCGCCCTTGCTCCCCCCCACCCTTAAAGAAAAACACACCAAAAGAAATAATAAAATGATAAAGAAATGAAAAATCTCTAACGTATTGATATATTTCACTAATTTCATTCCATTAAGAGTTTTTAGCATGCATCGTTTATCCTAATGGTCACGTACAAAGATGTCAATCGTGTGAGGTTGCCAATCTCCGGTGCAATGTTGCCGTATAATCCCATGATGTCAATATAACTGCACCCCCCTACTAAAGGACGGTTATCTAACTCCTTTCATTTTTCTCGCCCCCTAAAAACTCTAAAAATCCAAGAAACCTTAAAAACCCCAAAAGACCTACAAACCAAAAAAATTGAAAACCCCAAAATTCATAAAAACGTAAAAATTCTAAAAACCTTTTAACCCCAAAAACCGAGGAAACCCTAAAACGCATAAATCGCTAAAAATCATAAAAACTCGAGATGCCTTTAAAACCGTAAACTCAATAAAATCATATAACAAACACCCCTAAAAACCCTAAGTACCCTAAGAAAAACGAAAAGCCAAAAGGCTTTAACCTTTTAAACACTTATAACAATAGATCTCAAAAAACAATAAAACCCAAATAAACCTAAAAACCCTATATATCTGAAATATCTAAATATCTGAATATCTGAAATACCTTGAAATCCATCAATACCAAATTACCCTAAAAAACGTTTAATTAAAACAATAAAAACCAAAATACCTTGAGAAACCCTAAAAAGCATAAAGACTATAAAACCCTCAAAGCCTTAAAAAGTCTAATAATCCTTAAAACTCTAAAAACATTGAGAACCCTGAAAATTCTAAATACGTTAAAACCTTGGAAATAAATCCAAAAAACCATAAAAACCGTAAAAACCGTAAAAACAATGAAGGAATTAGAAACCTTTAAGACTTTAAAGAACCTTCAAGTCTTTCAAACCATAAAGACACATAAAACTACACAGGATGCTGATACTTGAGAAAATCTCTAAGAACCCTAACACCCTAAAAATACCTACAGCCTTAATCCCTAAAAATCGACAGACATAAAAATCCTAAAATCTTTTAAAACCTGAAGACCATGAAAATATTATAACTCGAAAAATGTTTAAACCATAAAGTCACTTAGCCTAAGAGATTCTAGGATTCATCACACAATGTAGAGTGTGTGACGATAAAAGACACACAAACGGAAGCACAAAACCACCCACATAAACATTCACCATAATTGAAAGAGGTCGGCCCAAACCGAAGTCTTTTCTTACTCACTCTTACAAATTCCTTCCTTGAAATGATTCTCATCACACAGACTCATTACTCACTGCCTAATTTTCAAAATTTATTTTCAAAAGGATAACTGCCGTTCTCCGCTACTCATAAGAGACAAAAACGCCGAGCAAAAAATAGGGGAAAAATACGTCAACGTCTACCAAGACATATTTCAACGAAACATAATGTGCACTAGACCAGACAAATGGTACCAGGTCACTCGCACACGACTGCCCAACTGTGCATAATAACTAAACAATAACATACTAATAAATACAAGGCCAATACATCTCTTTGCACAATGCATCTGTACATTCCCCTCTTACCGTGGGAATCCTTACATTTGTCATAAAAGACCTAACTTTACATATACATTATATATTGTAGACTTCGCCAACATATCCGAAACTTCCTCAAGTACAGGTACATAACTAAACTCCAATTCATTAGCGATCAATAAATCCTTGAGTAAGTGCCACTGAATCCGGGTGTGTTTTGAACGCTTATGAAACACGGGATTATTAATGAAAGCCATAACTGTCAAAATAAATCTTCACACATCCAACTAAAATGCTTAATTCCCTCAACATTTTCCTTCACCCAAACTGAAGCATTCGCACCATGACGCAAGGTGATGTACTCGACCTCCGTCGAAATCAACGGCACTGTTGTCTAAGGTCAAAAAATTCACAAAGTCTCTCTGATAAAAACAAAAGCATTAACGGATGTACACTTTCCGGAATCAAAGTTTTCGCCCCAATCCATATCATAATACCCATGACATTCAAAAATTCGACCAAACTTAAACCCTAATCCCAAACCTAAGTTACAAACTAGATATCTTATAATCCATTTCACGGCTTCATAATGAATCTTCTTCTAACAACATCTGTTGAAGTTCGAAAGTGCAACAAAAATGTCTGGCCTAAACCTGACACTCAAGTATATGAAGCAACTTATCACCTTCCTAAACAAGACATCGACAACCGATATTCCCCGCATACGGGACGTCTATTGTTTTCATCTTCTCAAACTTGCAATACTGCTCTATTGGATCCAAAGGCGTCAAAAGTGGTTCACATCCATCATAGACAACCGTGCCAATATCTCCTTACAATACTATTTTTAGTTTTATTTGTTGATTTCCAAATGATCATGGATTACTTCAATCCTCAAATAATACCTCATCACATCCATATCTGCCACCTTTAAGCGCATATCCAAGTATATCTATAATTCTTTCATTCGGTCCAAACTGTAAAACACCACAATAAAGTGGTCCACCTTCACCTACACAGAGAAGATAATTTAATCTTCTCCTTTACCTTTCATGCATACATTTGAACGGAAAAATTATCCGTACTAACCCGAAAAAGATTAAAGCTTTATGTAACCACAAGTACCAAGTCCCCATTGTCTATTTAAGTCTATACAGCCACTTCTGTGGTCACCACGGCTGACCAGGTTTTGATGTCACCCCATATGGCACTTTCATATACACCTCCACTTGGATGTGCTCCATTTTGGTAGCTGCTAAGGCCAAATTATCCGCAAAGAATCAGGTTTGACCACGGAAGCATAGGCCTTGGTGTAGTTCACTCCCTCTTCGTGTTGGAAGCCTTTGCACACAAGTTTTGCCTTTTAATTTATCACCTCACCAGATGCACATGTCTTTGTTAGAAATCCCTAGTTAGCATCTATTGCCTTCTTATTGGCAAGGTACTCAACCCCCTTAAAAGTTCATTTATCAACCATAAACTTATACACCTTTTTCCATGGTTGTTTCCATTCAATGTCCCAATTTGCTGATTTTCTTGTTTCAATATAAAAATGCGATTTGCTATCGTACGACAGTCTATCACGTTTTTCTCCTAATACAGGAAAGCATTTTACTAAACTATTGTTATATCTTTTTCACTTTTTTTGCTTACAAATTTTACGTTTGACTTCAATTCTTAATTACTTTGAGCTCTTTGCGAAGCCTGAGAAGTCAATATACCTTCACATCATACCTCGTTATAATTGTCCGATTTTTCGAGATAGTCCTTTAACATTAAAACGTTGAAATTTCTTACCTTTGGCTTGGGATACTAGTTTGTCAATTGGATCCTATACCATTTGTTCTAAGTCATCTTCTTGATAATGTTTTTTTTTAAATCAAGATCAAATTTTTATTTCCTAAAAACCCTAAAAAGTTCACGAGTTAATTCCCTTTTTTCTTGAGTCCGCTCCACATAGACAACTGCTCGGTAGAGCCAAATCCTTAAGTGTGGGATTAAGCGCATATGTCCAATCTATAACTTAATCGGAGTACCCCTACAGTGAGGTTAATCTCTTGTTGCAAACATAAATCGTAGTCAAAATTACATCTCTTAACAAAAAAAAATTCTTCTTAGTGTTGTGGATCATGACACAAATAATCTCTTATAAAGTGCAGTTTTTCCTTTCTACAACTCCATTCAACTCGGGTGAATAAAAGTCATCAAATTGCAGTATTACCTCTTACTTCTTACACTAATATCCAAATTCTACAAACTCTCCTCCATCAACAGATCTTACGGCTTCCAATTTTCTTTGAAAGTTTCTTTTTGCCATAACAACCTTTTCTTTTAACATCTCCAAAGCGTTAGATTTTTTCCTCAACAAGAAATAAACACTATTTTCTCTAGTAATCATCCACAATTACAAAAACGTAATCGGCACCTCCTGAACTCTTAGGGTTCACTTGCACATTCAAGTCCGCATGTACTAGCTTCACGAGATGTTGAGCTTAATGTTTGACGTCTTTCACCAAATGTTGTTTCCAAATTTGACGTAGATGCTCCCACTCACGCCGGACACTTATTTCATTCCGCGTGAACAGGATTTTATGCAATCCATTTTAGATTCGCCCCGAAAGTGTGGCACATCCGGTGATGCCACAAACTCAGGTCGGCCCTTCATCAGTGAAATCAAACACATTAAGCCCATGAACTATGCCTTCCTCTTACGAATCCTCCAAGTCAGCAGGTAATGTATCGGGTCCATCACAAATCTTTTTGCGATCAACTGCTTATCAACACTTACTATTTCGATGCTTATATCCCCTTTTGTAATGATGCTCTTGCGATACTCTTAGGTTTGCAAGACGCTCATGAGATTCACAACGTTGTTCAAAATATAAAGGCGTTACATAATCTTATTTCCCTATCCTCCTCAATTCTGTACTTTTTCCTCACAAACAAGTGTAGTCTGGCGGTCTTTATGGTGTCGACAAGAATCATGTGGCCACTTGCCACCGTAATATTTTCCAAAGCACTCCCATAGACACCCATTTCGGCGCAAAATAATCCACTCCTTCGCTTTCATAACATCATTTATTACACGATCTAATAACAAGATCCAGTGACAGGTCTTAAAAAATGGCAAAATTTAGGGATCTGTCACCGAAAGTGTCGCCGTAATAGGCGTCATTTCCTTCACCTCCACCGTGCTACTAGCTTTAACTTTGGCCTTTTCCCCAACCATGACCTTGGTAACCTCTTCCAAGACCCTGTTCAAAATGACAATTACTTGCTAAGACATGACATGACTTGTAAGCCCACAAAAGTATAATTGTTTCTTTTTATCCAAACAATTGGTTTTTAAGTGCTCAAGTCATTTGCACATGTAGAAATTCCAATCGCTTGTATCAAGCTGAATTGTAGACGTACCAACCTGGTCTTTATCTGTATTGCAACCTCTAAGAGTCCCTCTAATACCCCCTTTCCCATGAAGTGGGTTTAGCTTTGAGGTTTAGTGCTTACATTCACATTTTTTATATTAGAAGAGTCTATGGTTAAACTCGCTCTAATTTTTTTTGTTGTCTTCAAATAATTGACAACAAACTTAAGACTTGTCAATCTCTTTGCAAAAAGATCTTATTTAAATGTACGAGCTTATTTGGCAGACTTTTCAAAGAGACTTGAACCATTTCACTGTCTTCTAATATTTTACCCAAAAAAACGATAAACCCTAAAATAAAACTTAAAACGCCTAAACGCCCCAAGTGTTGAGAAGAAAACAATACAATTTTGTAGGAGTGAGAGTGTGACAAAAGCTTCGGCTTAATGCATGCGTATGGTGAATTTTATGTTTTGTGAGTTATCTTTGTGAGTTTGTAAGTTTCCGCTTGTGTGTGTCTGTGAGTGTACTGTGCACTCCAGTGCGTCTGAGATCGATCCCATCAGTCTCACCACCGCACAAGCGTAACCGCATCACAGCAGATATTGTTGAGATTTTATGAACCAGAATTCGGAATTCCGTTCCAAATTTTGTATGCAATTCAGTGCGAGACCATCACAGCAGAGAGTGCACGCATCGCCAATCACTCACACTTCGTACACGCGACCGGAATCATCGCATTGGAAAGACCCTCCATCACAACGGATCTTCGGAAAGTTCACGGTTGCCGCCTTTACCGCCTCCAGAGCCGACTCTGCAGCACAATGATCGAATGAGAACTGTCAGAGGGGCGAATTTATTTCGCACGTGTGAAGGGGGAAAGGAAGGTCGAAGGAGGGAAAAACGTACTGTCTGGCTCCGGCATGTCTCCATAGTAATCTCCCATTACGAGTGTGACGTGACACCCTATCATCAGCACTGTCGCTATGACCATGGTGACCACCATGGCTGCACTCGCCACGTCTCACGGACAGGCCACGTATTTGTAAACCAAAGGCCACGTGGCAGTGGTATTTCACTGAGATCCGTTTCCCAGTTCCGTTAGGGTTTTGGACGGCGGAAGAAGTTTCTTCCTTTTTCAATATGTGGTGAGCAGCTTTAGAAGTACGGTACGGCCTTCAAATGAATCAAAAGCATAGAAGTCTCATTCGTACGGATTTGGACTTTTTCACGATAACTACGTAGTATTCGCCGCTAGTATTCGCTACAGGAGTTTCGTAAATTTTGTAGATTTTGTACGTCTCAAATTGTACGTAAAATTGTACGAAAAATAATAAAAAAAAGACGCTGCTTCATTTGCGCGCGCGTATTTTTATTTGTCCTCCACTTGTCTTCACTTGCCTTAAATTCCGGCGCTCGCCGCTAGTTCGCTCAACTTTTTAGAGACGCCTTAAATTCCGGCGCTCGCCGCTAGTTCGCTCAACTTTTTAGAGACGCCTTAAATTCCGGCGCTCGCCGCTGGTTCGCTCAACTTTTTAGAGACGCAATAAATTCCGCCCCTCGCCGCTAGTTCGCTTAACTTTTTAGAGACGCCGTAAATTCCGGCGCTCGCCGCTAGTTCGCTCAACTTTTTAGAGACGCCGTAAATTCCGCCGTTCGCCGCTAGTTCGCTCAACTTTTTAGAGACGCCATAAATTCCGGCGCTCGCCGCCTTAGTTCGCTCAACTTTTTAGAGACGCCGTAAATTCCGCCGTTCGCCGCTAGTTCGCTCAACTTTTTAGAGACGCCATAAATTCCGGCGCTCGCCGCTAGTTCGCTGAACTTTTTAGAGACGCCATAAATTCCGGCGCTCGCCGCTAGTTCGCTGAACTTTTTAGAGACGCCATAAATTCCGGCGCTCGCCGCTAGTTCGCTCAACTTTTTAGAGACGCCGTAAATTCCGCCGTTCGCCGCTAGTTCGCTCAACTTTTTAGAGACGCCATAAATTCCGGCGCTTGCCGCTAGTTCGTTGAACTTTTTAGAGACGCCATAAATTCCGGCGCTCGCCGCTAGTTCGCTCAACTTTTTAGAGACGCCATAAATTCCAGCGCTCGCCGCTAGTTCGCTCATATTTTTAGAGACACCGTAAATTCCGGCAGAGACACCCTAAATTCTGGCGCTCGCCACTAGTTCGCTGAACTTTTTAGAGACGCCATAAATTCCGCCCCTCGCCGCTAGTTCGCTGAACTTTTTAGAGACGCCATAAATTCCGCCCCTCGCCGCTAGTTCGCTGAACTTTTTAGAGACGCCATAAATTCCGCCGCTCGCCGCTAGTTCGCTGAACTTTTTAGAGACGCCATAAATTCCGGCGCTCGCCGCTAGTTCGCTCAACTTTTTAGAGACACCGTAAATTCCGGCGCTCGCCGCTAGTTCGCTGAACTTTTTAGAGACGCCATAAATTCCGCCCCTCGCCGCTAGTTCGCTGAACTTTTTAGAGACGCCATAAATTCCGCCGCATCGCCGCTAGTTCACTGAACTTTTTAGAGACGCCACTAGTTTGTTGCAACGAACTAGCGGCGAGCGGCGTCTCCATGGCGGCTTCCTTGAGTCGTATTGCGTCATTTGCGCGCGCGTATGTTTTTTTGTCCTCCACTCCGTCTTCAAAGGGAAGCTGCCGTTGGAGACGCTGTAAAATCCGCTGCACGCTACTAGTTCGTTGAACTTTTCATTTTCTTTGGGTATTGAATATTTAAAAAATTTGAAATTTGAAAGTCAAAATAAGGTACGAATTTTAAAAATTCCGAAATCGTTTGATGCGCACTTTACGTAGTAATCGTTAGTTTAATCCGTGCGTGTTATGCGCATGGGACATCTATGATTCAAAAGTGAAGTAGAGTAAATCTATAATTAAATCAAAAGCCAGATCTTCCCAACCGCCCGTTCACATTACATGAGAAAACGAACGGGATTAAGGCATCGCGTCCATCAGCGGCCAAAATTGTGCAAAAGTGGTTATTTTGAAGGTTGATTCTGTTAGATGATGCACAGTGAATCTGTCTGTCAATTTAATAATGTTGGTTCCTTTTTGATTGTGGTTATTGTGTGTCTGTAGAATAGTACGTACTGTACTTAACATCTTGTACATTTAGGGAATTGATCATGGCAGTGACTGTTTTGGTTTCGCACAGTCAATAACGTCATTTTGTCAAAAATTGTAAGTTTGAAGTACACATTGGTACAAGTAAAGTACCGTTGTGTCTAAATTTGACAGTTAATCGGTTGGACATTTTTAACTTTCAAAATATTGATTCAACCGCTTACACTTTTGTCGCGTTTGCGAACATCGACCGTCATAATAAAATTAGCAATTCACACAGGTGGCGAACGTTTACGGTAACAAAACTTCGGCAACCACGTGTAAATAAAAGTGTTGCAGACAGTCATTTTTTGTCTTTACGTGAGCTCCACGATGAGAGCAGGTTAGATTATAACTTAGGGTAACATTCCATTAGGTTGTCTTTACGTGAGCTCCACGATGAGAGCAGGTTAGATTATAACTTAGGGTAACATTCCATTAGGCGGTCCCAGTAAATGTATGGAGAAGTCTACTGACAACGTTTACTAGAAGTCCGCTCCATTGTGTCGGGCTAGTGAAATACCTTTCAAAATTATGATTGGTGCCACGTAGTTAGTGTATATATTTTGAAAATCTAAAAATATTCTTCAAACAGAAAATCTGAACGATAATATCTGTACCAGCGAAGGTGGTTAATGATTCGTACGAAAAGTTTGCAGCCTGATTTTATTTTTGACATGGAAATCAAAATTTCGATACAAAATGTTTCCCTTAAATTGACGACACTGAGTTCTTTGCTAGTGCCAAGATGATGGAGGGAGAGAAAGATCTCGGGTGGATTATAGACTACGGGAGTTCCTCCCACATGTGTTAGAACAAATTATATTTCAAGGATATGACACCTATCCCTACTCGTCAAGTGGAAGCTAATGCTAAAGGTATCATAGATCTGAACTGTTAGATAGATGGGAAAGCTGTAAAAAGAACTTTGCATGATGTTTTATCAGTGCCTAAATTTAAGAAAACTTTGTTTTCTACCTTAGTTGCATAGAGTAAGGGTTTTGATGTCCTTTCAAAGCAAAGGCAAAAAGATAGTAAGCAAGGATGGGAGAGTAGCCTTAGCGGGAACTAGAGGGCCAAATATGTTGTATTGGATGGACCTGGTTAATAAAGTGTATTTTGTGTACTCGAGTGTCATTTCTGAAAAAAAATTGTGGCATAAAAGGCTTAGGCATGTTTATAATGAGAGGCTTGAAAAGATTGTGAAGACTAATATGGTAGAAGTTGTCAAGCTTAGTCAAATAGAATCCCATGTTTGCGATGGTTGTGCTCTCGGGAAAGCTTCATAAGCTTCCCGTTCCACACACTTTAGATTATCGAGCAAATGATTTTCTCGGCCTTATCCACTCGGATGTATGGGGACCGGCCAAAGTTCCTTCACTTGGTGGCAACAAATACCTTTTTACCTTCACCGATGACTACAGACGTTTGAGCCGAGTGTACTTCATAAAGGAAAAGAGCAAGGTCTTCACACATTTCAAGCATTTCCGGATCTGGGTGGAGAAACTTCATTGGAAACCGATCCTTGCTTCGCGATTTGACAACTATAGAGAGTATGTATCAAATGCCTTTGCTGAGTATTTGAAATAAAATGGAAATTCTCATGAGTTTACTGTTCCTTACACTCCGGAACAGAATGGTGTGGTTGAAAAAATCAATAGAACTTTGACTGAATGTGCTGAATCTATGATGATGGATAAAGGTGTGGATCCGAAAATTTTGGGAAGGTGTGGATGTGAAATTTTGGGGGGAAGCTTTTTAGTGTTCTTCTTACATTAGAAATAGAATAGAAACCAGATCTGTCAAAGATAATACACCTTATGAAATGTGGACAAGAAAGAAAGCGGAATGTTAGTCACTTTAGAGTCTTTAGAAGTAAGTGTTTTAAGTTGGATAATTTTCCAAATTGGAAATTAAGTCCGAAATTTGTACCTGGGATATTTTGGGCTATGATGATGAATTTGTAAGGTATAAAGTGTATAATCCTAAAAAAAATACAATTTAGATTGCTACAAATGTTCAGATCAAGGAAGAAAGTCAATTTGTCGATGTTTTTGGAGTGAAAGAGGCGGAAAAGACAAAAAAACACAAGAAAATGTCATACATGAGCAGTTTCCCTTCAAGCAATCAGCGGTTTCTTCCTCTCTATCTAGACTGCCACATGTTTTTGAGCCACCAGATCATCCTTCTATTACAACCGCTACCGAACCACCTCCTCCTCCTCCTTCTCTTCCCCCTCCCCCTCCAAGAGTGCGCCGGGGACGAACAGTTCTTGCTTCAGATTTTCCGGTGGGAAGAAGACAAAGCAACCAACAAAGAGGTGACCGAGTGGATCATGGTTATTCTACAAACCTAGGGGAGCCTCTTACCATTCATGAAGCCTTCTCTGTTCCAAAAAAAGATCTGTGGAATGTTGTAGCAAATGACAAGATAAAGTCAATCATGGAGGCTCAAACTTCGAAGATTGTGGAAATTCTGCCGGATAAGAAAGCCATTGGTTGTAAGTGGGTATTCAAGTTAAATTGAATCCGGATAACACCATTAAAAGATATAATCCCACATTTGTTTCTAAGGGCTATAGTCAAAAAGAGGGCATTGATTATGAAGAGACTTTCTCACCTTTAGTTCATTTTCCTACAGTTAGGATTCTCATATCTTGTAAAAGGGACAATAACGCACCACAACACGCCACAATGCACACCAGAAAACACGAAGGATCTTCCCGTAGCAACATTAGGAGTACACACCACAAACAGACAAAGTTGCACTTTATTACTAGGAAGAGATTACAAGGTTGTGCTCGCCGCGTAGGTCTACTCGAAGAGTATCCTATCCACTAAGCCTACCTGACTATTTAAACTAGCTAGCTGCTAGTCAACGTAGTACTGTACAACTGTACGCGTGGACCTCCACGGTCAACAGAGACAAATCCCCGAAATATCTTATAGAACAATACCGTTCTATCTACATTTTGCGGCGTTGCTAAATTGCTAAGCTGCTTTACTCTGCTACTCAACTATGCTGCTACGCTACTAAGTGGCTATGCTGCTAAGCTGATATACTGCTATGTTGCGCTGGTCTGGAATCGTTGTTGCGCTGCTCTGATATCCCAACCATAGCAGCCTAGTTGCTAACTACTAAGTACCCAACTCCGTAACCTTGTTACAATGCCTCCCACTAGGGCTTCAGCGTCCCGCTGAACCTTCTGTCTCACGGAAACTGCTACTGCCAAAGTATATCGTACGTCTCTTCGCGGTACTCCTCGATTCCTGTCGCAGGGTGTCGAGTTGGTTTTGGAGCTGCTCACATCGGGTCTCCAGCAACGCAATATGATGGTCTGCTGCTACGAAACGTCTCCGAATGATTCGCTCCTGCACTAAGTCCTCCCCCTCTTCTGGTACAGCCTCGGGACTCTCGGGTTGCGGCAAAATGGTCGTCGGTGCAGGCTCCCTAAGTGCCAGAATTTGTGGCGATTCGGGTTATGCAAGTTGTTGTGCCTCTTTTGCCTCCTCATCCGCTGGTTTCCACCTAGGTACTTTTCTTAGCTTGAAGGACGCATGTTTCGTAGCAGCTCGGGCCCGCTACAGAACGTTCTTTCTGGCCAACTTAAGTGCGCGTACTTTGGGGTGACCTCTGCCCGAGCAATGATGTCATGGAGGCGAACATCCCACGGGTGATAATGGCGGAGTAACCCGGGAACATCCACCCTGTAGTGGTAGTTATCCTCAACTACTTCCACAAACGGTAGGACATGGGGGTTTAGCTACACATAACCCTTGTGGTTGTTCCCGAGGTCCTTTGTTCTCATAAAATTCCAAGCCGGGTGTGACGGTACGCTGGCGGGGATAAAGATATGGTCCCCACGTTTTCTCGTACGCCACTCCTCGAGCCACTCCTAGGGATCGCAATGCGCTTCGCGAAGCTGAAGGCGAGATCCGGATGCTGTGTGTCGGCAGAAAGTGGGTAAAGGTAATCGGGAATTTCCTCTCACTGTTCACTCTTCTCGGCCGTCTCCCTTTGGTTTTCTCGAAGGAGAAACACTTCGTCTCCACTAGGGTATTGTGCTTCCACTTTCTATTCCGCGCTTTCGGAGGACTGCTCGTCTTCGTTACTCTCCTTGTTGGGGTCTTTCCTCACCTCCAAATCTGAGGTGCGCTCCTCAATTGGCGGAGTCGTTGGTTCTCGTTCTGGTTCCTCGGCCTCTGAGAGCTCATGATCCTCCTTATATTCCTGATCCCTCCCTGGGTAGGGGTGTATTCGGGGTCCTTTGAGTTTTCTGACCCCTCCCCTCCACTGGTTTCAGCCGTCCCTGCCTCACTATTGGCAGTTTCTTCTGGTTCCGGCTCCCCTTCTACCTCTCTTCTCCGGTCTGCCTCTACCATGGCCTCCGCCGCCATTAATAATCTCTACGGACAATTCACATCTTATTGCCCCACTCGTACAAGCCTCCTCCTTTTTGGTGGTGGAGAGGACGACGACGCCATAGACACTGTTGTACAAGACAATTTTGGTAGTTCCAGAAGTGAAGGCAAACTAACGCAGAGAAAAGCAATCTCTAAGCTGCCAAGACTCGATTGGTCGCGAGGGCGGATGGCGGCTTTATCAACAAGGGTTGAGGGTTTCACTTTTGGATTATGCGAACCGTCGCAGCGTGCAAGGGTATCGCAGCGTCCAACATTTATGATACTGCGCTGCTGCGGCGAAACCAAGGGTTCGTTGTTACCAACGAGGTGAAACACAATTGCACCGTTGCGCTTTCTTGTCAGCGCAGCGGTTGTGTTGCGTTCATCTGACGGCAACGTGACCATGTTGCGCTGCCATGCGGTACCATCGCCGCTGCGTTTCTTTGTCGCGTCCCCAATATAATTGCGATGGTTGCGACACTGCGATTCGTTCCTTTATTGGGGCCGCTGCGATTGCCCCTCCGGCGAAGCTAAGTGTCCTCACTTTGCTAAAACCGGCGGAGTAACTCTGGGGAATGCAGATCCTCCTCGTTAATCCAAGAGTTATCCTAAGCATCGTAGCATTTCCAACGAACCAAATATTGGTTGGAGTTGGAATTCTGGGAGCGGCGCGACTGAAGGATCTCCTCCACCTCAAACTCCTCAGAGGTACCCTGAACAGGTGGAAAAGGAGTGTTCCATTGTCGATTACGAAACATCGAAAAAGGGTCGCGAAATGGTTAAAGGAGTGAAACATGGAAGACATTATGGATATGCCAGTCTTTCGGAATATCCAACTTATAAGCCACTTCGCCCACACGGGAGAGAACTGTGAATGGGCGCGTGAATTTTGGTGCCAAATTATTAGAGAGGACACCCGGCATGGAGAGGTTTTCCATATTAAGGTGAACCCTTTCCCCCACGCTAAAGACGTGTCCTTTCGGTGAGCGTCGGCCTGCAACTTTTGGCGATCCTTTGCTAACTGGAGCGCCTTGGCCGCCTTTTCCTAGTTTCCTTGCAGCTTTTTGGCAAAATCTTGAGCTGCTATCGTATGGCAGTTCGCTACCAATAAGTTTTGGGGAAGAGTGGGCTGTCATCCATTTAGGAAGAATGGCGTAGCATTCGTAGACGAGTGCACCGCAATGTTGTATGCAACCTCAATCGCTGTTAAATGGTCCACCTATACGTTTGGTGCACCAAGACATAAGCTCATAACGCTTCCTCCAGAGTTGGATTCACCCTTTCAGTCTGACCATCAGTTTGAGGGTGGTAAGCTGTGGACATGGCCAATTGCGTGCCACATAGCGCAAATAGATTTCGCCAAAAGTGGGTCACGAATTTGCGATCGCGGTCGCTGACAATCCTTTTCGCAAGTTCGTGATGGCGGAATATCTCCCGAAAGAATAAGTTCGCGATTTCTCGCGCTATGGCTGTGGTGGATGTGGGTACGAAATGGGCCATTTTCGTGAAATAATCCACGACAACGAAGATTACTCGTAACCCTCTTTACTCAGCGGAAGGGCTACAATGAAATCCATGAAGATCGCCTCCCAAGGAACAGATGGTATGGGAAGGGGTTGTAACAGGCCTTGCTGCCCAAAATCGGATTTGTTCCTATTACGAAGTCACACGTCCGAACATATTCCGCAATGTCGTGAGTCATGTTTGGCCAGTAATACGCCTCAGCGACACGCGCGATTGTTTTATCCCGCCTAAAGTGTCCGCTGAGCGGCTCGTCGTGGCTCAGTTTAAGAATCGCGTGACGTAACTTCATATTTGTCGGAACATAAAGTTGTGTTGTTTTACTCAATCTGTACCGCCACATACCATTGGGGGTTCGGATTAGTACCTTCTGTTAACTAAGTTCCTTTAGTGTGTCCTCGTCGTCATAGGCGGCCTTTATCCTATTGTTTTTGAAGATTTAGTTTCGTGCGTACGTGAAATTTGGTGCGCACGCGACGTTTCATGCGTATATATTTTTAATGATGTACTGTGGAGTTTTGAACAGATTTGCGGATCGGGGGAGGTAGTGTACGAGCAAAATTAAAGTGACGTGTGAGTGGCGCGAACAAACATTTGAAAATTTACGGCTGATCGCGAAACGATCCGATATGAAATATGAATTGTTTGAAACGTACGAAGTACAAATGAAGTGACGCGAAGGAGCGTACGAAAAATATGGAATGCTTTGGGAAATGGACGGTGGATCGCGAAGCTATCCAATGTAAAATATTTGAAGAGGTTGAAATGTACGCCGCAAGAACGAAACATAATGCGACAAGCGACATTTATGGAAAAGTACGTGACGCGACGGTACAGAAATTTTATTTGCGACAGTTGCACTTATTGCAAACAACACGATTTCGGTACGAATAGGATTTCGAAGGTACAAGATCATTTCGGCAAGTGGTTCGAGTTACACGTGGAGGTCCGACGGCGTCCGCCGCTATTTTACAAAGGTTCTTACGTATGTGATGACGGGTTACTGCGTGGACTTATCGACAAGTGACTAAGCAAGTTGTCACTTATGACGCGGATTTTTGGATGCGTCGTTGTAATTATTTGAAACATCAATATTTTGTTTTATGCGAACTAATGATTTAGTGTTGATTAAAATAGTTATATTTTACGTGATTAATGAAGATATCGACACTTTAATTTATGTGTCGTATTTGCAGACAAGTGTACGCTTACGATTGCTTGACTTTCACGTGTACGCTTACGATTAGTTTTTCTTAGTAATTTGTTATTATGGTTAAATAGGACTTAATGACAGTTACGTAATTTATGTTGGTTATTTTGACACTTAGTGATTCGTTGACAGCTCACAAGTGTATATATAGGAATGAGCTTTGTTAGGAATTATTCATCAATGCTGGTTAGAAAAGTAGAGACCAAAGATGAAATATTTTAGGGTTGTCAATTAGGTCATGCACTTTGAATGATATAATGATTATTTGATTATACTTTGATTATACTTTTGTTTATGTGTGATGCATTTGTTTGTTATTATTTATTTATGTTATTTTATATATATGTTTGATATGCACTGTTTATGCATTTGTCCTAGGGTTTGTTTATGTTGATTATTCCATCAAACCTTAGATGTTGTCATATGGTTTATTTATGTTGATTATTCCATGAAACCCTAAATGTTGTTTGTTGCGTCTGTGTACGCATATGGAGGATGCATTTCAAATGATTGTTCATTGGCCTAGCTTTGCTTAGCTTCTTGCATGATAGTTTGGGTTGCTTCTGCGGTCTATTTTAGACCAAAGAACAACAGGTTATGGGCCCACAACCCATCTATCATATGTTAGGTTAAGTCGAGATAGGTTTCTGTCACACGCATTATAGCGGGTTAATTTTGTCCTTGCTGGTTGTATGGCAGTAATGGTGTCTGTGTACACATGAGATCGGCCTTATCATAGTGTTGGTATGTTCCGAGTTTAATCTTGCATCGCCCCAAGGGTTAACTTAGTGACAGTGCCAAAATGTCTACCCTCAATGAAAATGATTTATTTTGAGAATCGATATTTTAGTTTTGGAAAATAAATGTTTATTTAGATCCGAAAAGTGGAGTTGTGACATGTGGTGGAGAGATCCAAATTTTGTGGATCGATGATTGTTGAAAATTGGATTTGTAATGTAGATTTTGAGTTGTTGGAAATTTTTGGGAAATGTGACATTATTATAATTTTTGGGAAAATACTATTTGTTAAATGTATTTTTAATGGGAAACTTTGGGATTTGATTATTAAAGGAAGAAAAAAAATGAAATGTAGATTTGTTATAATGAGGTAGGAATTATTTGATTTGGGAAATATTATTAGTGCAATCCTTTAGTTTTATTTTTTTTTAGTTAAATTTGATAGAATTTTGGGAATGTAGATCTGGATTTAGATATTCGAAGGAATTATTTTTGTTGTAATTGAAAAAATGAATATATATATATATATATATATATATATATATATATATATATATATATATTTATATATATGTATATATTATGTATTATAAAATCTAGATGGTATATGGAGGCAGCAGAAGCATTGGTGGAACAAGTTGGAAAACTCTGTCAAAGGCATTTGGCGGATTCAGATGGAGGCATTTGGCGGATTCAAATGGAGGAGACAACAGGAGGTGAAAGTGTGACAGCTGATGACGTGGAATAATGGATGCACAAAACTAAATTTTCGGGGGAGTGTTGTTTTTGAAGATTTAGTTTCGTGCGTACGTGAAATTTGGTGCGCACGCGACGTTTCGTGCGTATATATTTTACATGATGTACTGTGGAGTTTTGAACAAATTTGCGGTTCGGGGGAGTTAGTGTACGAGCAAAATTAAAGTGACGTGTGAGTGTGGCGAACAAACATTTGAAAATGTACGGCTGATCACAAAGCGATCCGATATGAAATATGAATTGTTTGAAACGTACGAAGTACAAATGAAGTGACGCGAAGAAGCGTACGAAAAATATGGAATGCGTTGGGAAATGGACTGTGGATCGCGAAGCTATCCAATGTAAAATATTTGAAGAGGTTGAAATGTACGCCGCAAGAATGAAACCTAATGCGACAAGCGACATTTATGGAAAAGTACGTGACGCGACGGTACAGATATTTTATTTGCGATAGTTGCACTTATTGCAAACAACACGATTTCGGTACGAATAGGATTTCGAAGGTACAAGATCATTTCGGCAAGTGGTTAGAGTTACACGTGGAGATCCGACGGCGTTTGCCGCTATTTTACAAGGGTTCTTACATTTGTGATGACGGGTTACTGCGTGGACTTATCGACAAGTGACTAAGCAAGTTGTCACTTATGACGCGGATTTGTGGATGCGTTGGTGTAATTATTTGAAACATCAATATTTTGTTTTATGCGAACTAATGATTTAGTGTTGATTAAAATAGTTACATTTTACGTGATTAATGAGGATATCGACACTTTAATTTATATGTCGTATTTGCAGACAAGTGTACGCTTACGATTGCTTGACTTTCAGGTGTACGCTTACGATTAGTTTTTCTTAGTAATTTGTTATTATGGTTAAATAGGACTTAATGACAGTTACGTAATTTATGTTGGTTATTTTGACACTTAGTGATTCGTTGACAGCTCACAAGTGTATATATAGGAATGAGCTTTGTTAGGAATTATTCATCAATGCTGGTTAGAAAAGTAGGGACCAAAGATGTAATATTTTAGGGTTGTCGATTAGGTCATGCACTTTGAATGATATAATGATTATTTGATTATACTTTGATTATACTTTTGTTTATGTGTGATGCATTTGTTTGTTATTATTTATTTATGTTATTTTATATATGTTTGATATGCACTGTTTGTGCATTTGTCCTAGGGTTTGTTTATGTTGATAATTCCATCAAACCTTAGATGTTGTCATAGGGTTTATTTATGTTGATTATTCCATGAAACCCTAAATGTTGTTTGTTGCGTCTGTGTACGCATATGGAGGATGCATTTCAAATGATTGTTCATTGGCCTAGCTTTGCTTAGCTTTTTGCATGATAGTTTGGGTTGCTTCTGCGGTTTATTTTAGACCAAGGAACAACATATCCTACTTAACCACTGTTCGTCCACTTGCATCGTACTAACGATTGCGCTGAGTTTAGGGTCTTGCGCTGTGGTCGCCGATGCGGTGTTCTCCTTCACCAAGCTTAGGTTTACATGTTGCGATGCTTGCGGTCGTTGCTTCGCTACAGGCGCAGCGACTCCGTGTCTTCTTGACAGCACATTCGTCGGGTTCATCTTGCCCGGTTTATACTCGATGATGAGTTCCGGTCAGAAGGTCTGAAGAAACGTCATCCATTGCATTTGTTTCTTGGAGAACTTTTGCTGTTTTTGTAGGTACTGTAGGGCGTGGTGATCTGTGATAACCGTGATCCGCCTCCTTTAAACGTAACACTTCTAAACCTCCAGCGCATTGAAGATAGCGATTGTCTCCTTCTCATGGGTGGCCCAGTTAAGCTCCCCTGCTTTTAGTTTTCGACTGTCCTAGGCAATGGGTTGAAGGCCTTTTCCATGATCTTGCATAAGGATCGCTCCAATAGCCGTATCGTTGGCATCGGTGATTATCGTCGAAGGTAAGTTCGGGTCGGGAACAGCTAACACAAGGGCGATAACTAACCGCTCCTTTAGCGTGTTAAAGGCTGCCCCTTGCGCCGATTTCCAATCATAGGGCACGTCATTCTTGAGCAACTCCGTGAGTGGTGTAGTGATTTTTGCGAAACCCTCGACAAAACGTCGATAGTAGGAGCATAATCTTAGAAACCTCCGTAATTCCGTAATATTTGCCAGCTGCGGCCACTCTTTTATTGCCCCTCTTTTGTTCGGATCCTTTGCGATTCCATCTCGACTCACCACATGGCCCAGAAAATCAATTTTCTCCTTGAAGAAGTCACATTTGCTTCTCTTTGCGTACAACTTATTTTCCGGAAGGACTTGTAGGAACGTCCGTAGATGCTTTATATGATCATCCAGCGTTTGGCTATACACCAAGATGTCGTCTAGGAAGACGATTACAAACGCGTCCAGATATTGCCGAAAGATGAAATTCATTAAATGCATAAAAGTTGTCGGTGCGTTAGTCAACCCGAACGGCATTACCCGAAACTGGAAATGACCATACCGAGTTCTAAATGCCGTCTTTTCCACATCTTCCTCGGCAATTCTAATCTGGTGGTAGCCGCTCTGTAAGTCTATCTTCGAAAAATAATTAGCACCTCGAAGTCGATCAAATAATTCGTCTATACTCGATAAAGGTTACGCATTCTTCACCGTTAATTTGTTTAGCGCTCGATATTCTATACACATACGGAAACCTCCATCTTTCTTGTTTACAAAGAGAACGGGGGCTCCATATGGTGACTTGCTCAGTTCGATTGCTCCGGCTTCGACCAACTCTGCGAGTTCTTTTTTGAGTTCGTCCAACTTGGTGTAACTCATCTTGTACATCCGATTAGCCGGGGGTACCGCTCCCGGAACAAGCTCTATCTTATGGTCTACTTCGCACGTCCGAGGTAGTCCTTCAAGGAGCTTCGGGGGAAATACATCTACGTACTCCTCGAGAAGTTTTGTCGCGACTTCCAGGGCCTCTTAGGAAGTCTTTCCAATGTCGTCACTTTCTTTTGAGTCGAAGTCGGGGTCCTTCTTCTTCCATTCTTTCGAGATCTCCTCCTTCGCCTCTTCCATTGGCAGGACGACCGCCATACCAATCGTTTCCCCTTTCTTGAGTGCCCTCTTAAGCAGTAAGGCCGAAAGTAGGCGTCCCTCTTCCGCTCCGTTACTAGCCGCTCCCGCTTTTACCTCAAACTCTTCTTCACCTTTCTTCACTCTCATATCACCACTTCGCCAATCGATCATCGGATTCCATTTTTGCAGCCATGGTTTCCCCAAGATTACTTCATGGTCCCCAAGAGGTAATATATGAAGCATTTCATACCATCGGAATTTCCCAATTCCAACCCGTAACCTCGGAGTACGATGGGTAATTCATAAGGAACTTTCATCGGCCAATCGTACCGACAGATGATCCTTTAGCACTACGAGAGGAAGTTTCAACCTTTTCACCGATAGCTCGTTGATGAAGTTCCGCGATGCTCCGGTGTCTACCATCAAGTTAGTTGCGTTCACTCGGATTTGAGCTTGAAATATCAAAGGGTCTCCTCCTTCTCTGGCTAACCTCATAACGTTAAGTTTTCCCTTTTTGGGACCTTTCCGTTTTGGACATTCTCGAGCCATATGATATGGGGAACCGCATTGGAAGCATAGGCCATTTTGCCTCCTCTGCTGAAGCTCCTCGGGGGATAAGTCATTGGTCTTGTTCTTGGTAGGTTTCTACTTTCTCTGCGCGACGTTGACCACTTCTTTATCCTCATCAATTGCTCCGAGATCCATGGGAGTTGGACCATCGTCTCGTCGGCTTCCTCTGCCGCTGCTCGACCTATAATGATAAGGTTTGCGGAGGTTGAAGTTGACCGAATCAGTTAGCTCTGCAAATTGGATGATTGTCGAGAGGCTAAAAGTTGTGCTTTCCCGAGCAAGCCATTGTTCCACATCCCTACAAATAGAGGATTTAAGCACCTTCACGTAGCGATCCACGGCTTCGTCCTCCGTTATCGTGGGTATTTGAACTTTGCACTCCAAGAACTGCTGCGTAAATTCCAGCAGTGAGGTTCGTTGCTTCAACACTGCGATCTTATCTCTTGCCGCCTTCATTGTATTGACGAGCTGCTTAGCGTCACGGAATAAGTGAATGAGGAAAGCCCAAATGGTCGGTACCTCATCATTCTCCACCATTGTCCTCCACCATGCCCCCGCTACCCTTTTAAGAAGACCAACCACATGAATCTTCTCACGATCAGATAGGCTAGGAAAATTCTCGAGATAGTTTGCAACGGAGAATAACCATGTGTCAAGGTTCTTGTGTCTTGGAGGGTCAAACTCATCGGGAAGTCTCAATTTCAGTCTCATGAAGTCTCTCTTTATGCCTCCATCAGAACGCTCTTCAAGTCGAGACTCCAAGGCCGCGACGGAGTTACTCAGCTGCGGGTTCTGTAATCTAACGCTTTCCAACTCCTTGACAAATTGCGCTAACATTTCTGTAGTAGATACGCCGTGTTCGTCCATGCTGTTGAGTCACGGGAAATTGCTTCGATACCAGTGTAAAAGGGACAATAGCGCGCCATAGCACGCCACAATGCACAGCGGAAAACACGAAGGATCTTCCCGTAGCAACAGTAGGAGCACACAGCACTGACAGACGAAGTTGCGCTTTATTTCTTGGAAGGGAGTATAAGGTTGCGCTCGCTGCGTAGGTCTATTCGAAGAGTGTCCTATCCACTAAGCCTACCTGACTATTTAAACTAGCTATCTGCTAGTCAACCTAGTACTGTATAACTGTACACGTGGACCTTCACGGTCAACCGAGAGAAATCCCCAAAATATCTTCTAGAACAATACCGTTCTATCTACATTCCGCAACGTTGCTATACTGCTAAGCTGCGTTGCTCTGCTGCACTGCTATGCTGCTACGCCACTAAGTAGCTATGCTGCTAAGCTGCTATACTGCTATGTTGCGCTAGTCTGGAATCGCAGCTGGCGCTGCTATGCTGCTACGCCACTAAGTGGCTATGCTGTTAAGCTGCTATACTGCTATGTTGCCCTGGTCAGGAATCGTTGCTGCGCTGCTCTGATATTGCAACTATAGCAGCCTAGTTGCTAACTACTACGTACCCAACTGTCTAACCCTGTTACATATCACTAGCAGCAATAGAGGATATGGAGTTGCATCAATTAGATGTGACGACCACTTTCTTCCATGGGGATTTAGAGGAAGTTATATATATGAAGCAGCCAGAAGAGTTTGTAGAAAAAATGAAAGAAAATCTGGTCTGTAAACTGTTGAAGTCCCTTTATGGTTTGAAGCAGGCTCCACAATAATAAAACCTAAAACTAGATGAATTTCTAACAAATCTTCGCTTTACTAAAATCAGTTCAGATCATTCAGTTTATGTAGTAAAAGTGGAAGATGTAGTGATATATATTGCTCATTATGTTTATTATTTGCTATCGGTGAGCAAATCCATTAATGAAATTAACAAAATAAAAACAGCTTTGAATTCCCGGTTCGAAATGAAAGATTTAGGAAGGCTGAAAATATTTTGGGAATTCACGTAGAAAAGGATAAAAAACACAGGCTAATTTATTTGACGGAGAAGGAAGCCAGTGGGAACATAATTGAAAGGTTTGGCATGTTAGAGGCAAAAATGAGTGCTACTCCCATGGAGTTTAGCTAGAAAATAGAGGGGAAGGAATCAGATGGTGGGGTTGTGATTGATGACTCTTTGGAGTCAGTGGAGGCACATTCTATGTCCTCCATCCTTACGGATAGATTGTCGGAAGCCTTATCTACTTCATGAATTGTACCCGTCTGGATATTGTAGCAACTATTGGAGCCTTAAACCGAAGTCTGCAAAATCTAAATGAGTCATAATGGGAGGCAGCAAAGAGAGTTTTTCAATATATTGCAATAACTCAAAACTTTTGACTCTCTCTTGGTACAGAGGAAGTGAAAATTCAGACATAGAGCATTGCGAGCTACGGAGATATGCTAAGCCGACGCTCTACCACTAGATATATTGTGAAGATTGGAAGTGGGACATGCTGCTTGAGCAACAAACTTTAGAAGGTGACAACTCAGTCTACTTTGGGGGCTGAGTACATGGCGACTAGCTTAGCCTTCAACGAGGTACTTTGGGTAAAGTTTCTCCTCGAAGAGCTTTTGTTTATGTAGTCAGGACCTCAGATAGTGTGGTGTGACAATTAGGCTGCTATTGCTATTGCATCTAACCCTAGCCATCACTTTAAGAGAAAATACATTGATATCAAGCTACAGTTTGTGAGAGAGAAGGTTATAGGAAGAGTTGAGAAACTCAGATGGTGGCATGTGGCTTAAGTGGTTAACAGAGTCTAAAGCTTTTGGGGAGTGTAGTTTTGGAAAGCTTTAGTCCTCTCTATGCCTCGAGTGTTAGGGAGAGAGAGTTTCACGACTAATAATATGCTTGGTTGTAAGTTCGGTTCATTGTTGTTCTAAGACAACAGCCGGAACCGTAGACGATGAGGATGCCCGTGTAGTCATCTCAAAACCAAACCAAGCAAGAAACTTTCACAAACACCAGTCTGAAATATATCAACTTCACTTGTTAATAAAAACCAAACCAAAGGCACAATAACTCTGAAAATCTACCACAATTTAGATAATATCAGGATAAACTCACACACAAAATTACAAGTAATGTTGCATGCAGATCTGTGAGATATTCACAGATGAATATGCCAAAAACAGGCTGTACAGTTTTTGACTACAAAGTGTTCATGACTCCAAAAATGTCTAAGTCCTTCTCATATACGCTGAATCCTATGCTGCTGAAATTACGGAGGCATACCAACCGTACATTAACTACCTAGCACACACTACCTAACACTAGGTACGTCATACAAAGAGAATCCTACACTAATCAGCTAACCACAGAAAGACAAAAATATGCTAAACCAAATATTTACAAAGGAGTAGGATTCTGTATGCCTCGTCATTTTCGTGTATGTGGTCCACACGGAAAAGCATTTGTCGGCGTTCTCTGTCCGTCACGTCGCGTCCATATCAGATTCGGCACAGTAAACAAATCTCCATTTCGTCCACAAGTGTATTTATGCACCAACAAACATATATTTTGGAGTGTCTTCTTTCTTGTAGTGACGTGTGTCTCGGGAGTGTATACAAAGGTGAACTCCTTACCGAGCTACTCCAACATCAAGTTTGGTTTGTACTAAACCGAACTTACAACCAAATATATGGTAAGTCGTGAAACTCTCTCTCCCTCACACTCGAGGCATAGAGAGGACTAAAGCTTTCCAAAACAACATTCACTAAAAACCAAAATTGATGTTACCATAGCTCGGTAGGGAGTACACCTTTTTATACACTCCGGAGACACACTTCACTACAAGAAAGTACACACTTCTGAATATCCGGTTGTTTGTGCATATATACATTTGAGGACGAAACGACACATGGAGATTTGTCTACGGTGGCAAATCTGATAAGTAGGCGGCGGACAGAGACTGCCGACAAATGCTGGTCCGTGTGGACCACATACACGAAAATTGATGTGGCATACAGAATTCTACTCCATTGTAAATATTTTGTTCAATAATTTTTTGTCTTTCTGTGGTTAGCTGATTAGTGTAAGATTCTTTTTGTATAACGTACCTTGTTCTGTTTGATTTTACTCGTCGTATTAAATATGTTAGGTATTTATTCTACGGCTAGTATGCTTCCGTACGTTTAGCATCATAGGCTTCAGTGTAGATGAGTAGGACATAGACAATTTTGTAAGAATGAACACTTTGAAGTCAAAAACTGTACATGCTGTTTTTGGCATTTTTATCTATCAATATCTCACATATCTATAGGCATAATTACTTTTAATTTTGTGTGTGTGTTTATCGTGATATTATCTACGTTGTGGTGGATTTTAATAGCTATAGTGACTCTGGTTTGGGATTTATTAATAGTTTAAGTTTCTAATTTTTAGATCAGTTTTTTTGAAAGTTTCCTATTTGTTTTCATTCTGAAATGACTACACCTGCATCCTCTTCGTCTTCATATCTAGTACCTGCATCCTCATCGACTTCAGATCCAGTAGGCACTTCAAAACAACATGATGTGGCTGCCATGTATTCAACTTTCATAGTTGACTGAGCAGTAACCTTTTGGAGCTTGTTGGTCCAGCAGCAAGTACAATCACCGATCTTCAGAATGAATCTTGCGGTAGAGTGTCAACTTGGCATATCACCATAACTTCCATCGCTCCAAGTGCTCGTCTTCACTTCATCTCCTCCGAGAGAAAGTGAGAGATCTTCTGTTCGGACTCATTTTGCTGCCTCGTAATCTGCCTCCCAATCTGATCTCTTTGAGTTATGAAGGCTTTGGCATAGAGCTCCAACTACCGCGGCAATATCTGAATGCTTCCAGTTGATGAAGTAGATAAGAATCTTAACAAATTTTTTGTAGGGAATTGAAGACATGAAGTCTGACTTCCTTTGTTCCATGTCATCTTCGAGTATTATTCCTCCATCTGTCTCTTTTCCTTCCTCCTTTTGTGTGAAATCTATTGGAGTGGCACTCCCCTTTGCCTCTGCTATGCCAAATCTTTCAAGTACATTTCGAATGGCCTCTCTCTGAGTAAGATAAATCGATAAATCACCCTGTGATTCGTATCTCTCTCTACTTGAATGCCTAGGATATACTTTGCCTCACCCAAGTCCTTCATCTCAAACCGGGCATTCAGAGCTGCTTTTATCTTACTTATCTCATTCATAGATTTACTGATAAGCAACACATCATCCACATATATTGCTAAATATATAACACCATCCTCCCCTTCCATGACATAAACAAAGTGATTAGAGTTTGTTGAAAAGAGGTAATTAATAGTTCACTTCCCTATTTTAGTTTTGTTTTAAAGAAAGAGAGTGAGGATCAAAGGCGCGCCATGGCTGCCGCCATATTTAGAAAGTGGCAGTTTTTTCATTTAAGGGTATTTTGGCTAAAATGATGCCTAATACTAGATTTGAACCTGTGACCTCTAGATTCTTTGAAGCCTAACGCCTTCACCATTAAGGCGTTACGAAACGATACACGTGACGGGTTTCATAAATATATAAACATTAACGAAACAGCTAATTAACAGCAGACTAACCAAAATGAGCAATTTCTGCATGTACGCGAATCTGAACCGTGTAAAATATGTTTTGATCCGACGGCCGGCATTATAGCCGCCACGCGAAGTGAGCTTTTCGGCGGCATACGGATATAGCGTCACGCGGTGCCACGTGGCGCCACATTATTTGATACCGGAGAAGATGGGAGGAGGAACCATGGCTTCCGATATGACAGGTGTCACCTTGTAGACCTTGTCGTACAATAGTTGTACAATAAGTACATCGCCCATTGTACCTTCTTGTACTTTATAGTGTTCCTATTGGACTAGGGTTTAATAGTAGGTAGTCGTGAGTAGGCAGACCGAGACTTAGTAATATTTAGGTACCTCTTTCTCTAAGAGAGCTTGTAACTATAAAGGTCATCTTTGACCAACCATAACTTACTGCTCGGGTGAGCAAATTCAGTGATTCTTTTTGCGTTTGACTCAGGGGAGTCTTGTCCTCACAAGGGTGAGAGTGGTCAGAATATTTGTGTGCCTGGGCGGCGCTTATTCAGCGGGAAAGTAGAAGGGGCAAATATTATCCTAGAGGGTTTACATAGGCTGCTCATTCTGTGGGTCAATGGAGACCACAGAATTTCAGGTTATGGGCCCACCCTCTAGGGTGCCCATATTTGATGGATCAGACTTTCTTTATTGGGAAATGATGATGGAGGGAGAACTATTTGAGAAGCATTTATGGGGCATAGTGTCTGGACAAATTCGATGCCCACCTCCACCTGGGTTTGGAGGGACACGTTTTTCTGGCACCTCCGCCTCTACAGTTGGTAGAACAGCTGCCACCATCACCGAGGATGAAGATGAGGAAGGAGAAGAGATTGTCATGGAAGGAGAAAACGAAGGAGTTGCAACTCAAGTAACACAATTGCCGAAGGCGATACCGGCAGCAGCACCACCAGCAACAACGACAATGGTTCAGACCGAAAGATCAGAGTCTGAAAAGTGGAACTACAAAGACAAGGTTGCTAAGCTCTTAATTCTTAAAAGTGTAGCAAAGGGCATTGCCATTCCTCTTATGCATGTCAAATCTTCATCTCAGATTTGGATATCACTAGTTAACAAATATAAGAGTGGATCATTGTTGCAGCAACAGTTGGCAGAAAATAAGATTGCAGCTTATACTTATAAGGGAGGAAGTATGGATAATTATTGCAATGATTTAGGAGCATTGTTTGGAGAGTTAGAGAGTGCAGGTTACTCATGGTCTGAGAGACAAAGAGTGAACACATTAATGATGAAACTACCTGAAGAGTATGAGAATATCATTAACCGATTGCAGGACATAGGAGATAGCAATTGGAATTGGGATGACACTGTGGGAATGATTTAAGTGAAAGAAAGCACCATAGAGCTTAGGAGAGGGAGTCCAAGTGTTCAAGCATTGTCTGCAGGAGCTGATTGGCGGAAGCGTGATGAGGAGAGAGGGAAATATCCTTATCGAAACTTTGGTGGAAGAGGACAAGGAGGTGGCAGATTTGATAGACAGGGGAGAGGAACTTCTCGAGGAGGATTATGTCACTTCTGCAAGAAACCGGGACACTAAATGGCAGATTGTGTCAGACTTGCAGATCTTCGACTGAAAGATGGTCAAGGAACCTCAAAGGACGGAGGAAAGAAAAAGGCTTTCCTGACTCAAGTTCTTGATGAGGAAGTGGAAGAAAAAACTGAACCTGAAGAGGTGCTTGAGGAGCTTCTCCTTAATCCGAAAAACACTGAAAAGCATGTCGACATTCCACGGAGACAAAAGTGTGCTTTCGGAGGTAAGAGGGATCCACCCGAGGATGGGTGGATCATAGACTCAGGGGCTTCAATGCATATGTGCAAAGATAAGCGGTGGTTCACTAAACTGAGAAAGATCCCAACAGTTGAGATAGAGTACGGAGATGGTAGAGTAGAAACCACAAGTCTTGTTGGAACTGTTGACTTGAAGGTTCTAGTTGATGGAAAGGCCTCAATTGTAACACTCTCAGACGTTCTTTACATTCCACAACTTAGCAAGAACCTAGTCTCAACAGCTGTCCTAGATGAAAAGGAGTTTGAAACAGGAACTAGGAAAGGAATCTTCACAGCAAGCTTTGATAATGAGGTTTATTTCATAGCTGAGAAGGGCAGTCAAGGAATGTTCAGAATTGTACTTTGCAATGAAAAGAGTGTTCTCTACTCGTGTGCAAGTGAGATGATGCTTTGGCATAAAAGGTTGGGGCATGTGCATCTAGATAGATTAAAGAAAATGAAGAAAAACGGAATAGTGGAGGGTATTACTTTTGAAGATGATGAGACCTTTGATGATTGTAGTGGATGTGCCCAAAGGAAGATTCATAGACTTTCATTTCCAAAGGCAACCACATTTAGGAGAGAGAAAGTATTAGATCTAGTTCACACTGATGTTTGGGGACCTGCTAGGTATGCCTCACATGGGGGGAAAAGATGGATGTTAACTATCACAGATGATTGGTCTAGATACACGAAGGTATACTTTCTTAGACATAAGTCAGAGGTATTAAGATGTTTCAAAGAGTATAAAGTATGGAGTGAAAAGCTACATGAAACCTCAATAAAAGAGATAAGAAGTGATAATGGGAAAGAATACACCTCAAGGGATTTTGAAGAATATCTTAAAGAAGAAGGAATTCATCATGAGAAAACTGTTCCCTATAATCCGGAACAAAATGGAGTAACAGAAAGAGTGAATAGAACTTTAGGAGATATGTCCAGAAGTATGTTAAGTGATAAGGGGATAGGGCTGCAGTTTTGGGCTGAGTCTATGAACTATGCTAATTTCATCAAAAATAGAGTCCTAACTTCAGCAAATAAGGAGGAAACTCCGTATGAGAGGTGGACAGGAAGAAAGCCTGATTTGTCTAGTTTGAGAGTGTTCGGAAGTCAAGTCTACAGTTTGGATTCTGATAAGACTAAATGGAAGTTAGAGGGAAGAGGGAAACCAGGATATCTTGTAGGATATGATGAGAGCACAAAAGGATACCGAGTGTATGACTTGAAAAAGAGAGATATAATTTTGGTAAAACACATAGTGGTGATGAATGAAGAGAAGTCCATTGATCCATTCAAATATAATAAGGAAGTCAAAATCAGATTTGAAACGGATCAGTTTTCTGACTTTGACTTTGAAAATGAAGAGAAGGAAGAGGGAGAAAAAGAAAAATCTGCAGATCTACCAAAGGAGAAAGAGGAAAGGACAACATCCGAGGCAACGCCACAATACGAAGTGGAAACCGATGAGGAACTTGATGAGACACCGGAATTGGAAGATAGGGAAGCTGAAAATTTCCCAAAACGAAACCCAAGGATGCCTTCCATACCGGCGTCCGATTTTGAAGGGGGAAGAAGAAGTAGTAAACGACTTCAAGAAAGACAACTAAATAACCAACTCACAAAGATGTCTCACCCATATGAACCTCAAACATACTTAGAGGCCATAAACACTCCAGAAAGTAGCCGGTGGATCACAGCTATAAATGAAGAAATGGCCTCTATCATGGAAGCCAATACATGGGAGTTGGTAGATTGTCCACCGGACCGAAAACCGATCGGATGTAAGTGGGTGTTTAAACTTAAATTAAACCCGGATAATACCATTGAGAGGTACAAAGCTAGGTTAGTTGCAAAAGGTTATACACAGAAAGAGGGGATAGACTACGAAGAAACCTTTGCACCTGTAGTCAGATTTCCTTCTGTTAGAATCCTTTTAAGTATAGCCGCAGCGGAGGATATGGAAATCCACCAGATGGATATTAAAACTGCCTTTTTGCACGGAGAGTTGGAAGAAGAAATTTACATGAGGCAACCGGAAGGATTCGTGGAAAGTGGGGAAGAAAACAAAGTTTACAAACTGATAAAATCACTCTATGGGCTTAAGCAAGCCCCGCGACAGTGGAATATAAAGCTCGACGAATTTCTGACCGGTTTGGGGTATATCAGAATTAGTTCAGATCACTCTATATATTTATTTGAAGATGAGAATGGAGTGATATTTATTGCTATTTATGTGGATGATTTGTTGGTCTTAAGCAAGTCCTTAGATAAAATTAACAAACTAAAACGGGATCTTAGAAGCAGTTTTGATATGAAAGATCTTGGCGAAGCAAAGTACATTTTGGGAATTCAGATGGAGAGAGATAGAGGGAATAGAATTATAAGACTCACTCAAAAAGAAGCAATCGGTAATATGCTAGAAAAATTTCAAATGGAGAAAGCAAACGGATGTACTACTCCCATGGATTTGAAGAAAGTGAGTGAGGGGAGTGAAGAGGGAGGAATATTCATCATTAATGATGAGATGGACGAGATAGAAAGAAAATTTATGGAAAATATCCCTTATCGGCAGATTGTAGGCAGTTTAATTTATTTTATGAATTGTACCCGTCCGGATATAGCTGCAGCTGTAGGTGTCCTTAGTAGAAATCTAAATGAACCAAGAAAGAGAGATTGGGAGGCTGCCAAAAGGGTGATGAGGTATCTGGTGGGGACAAGGGAATTATGGTTGCATTTGGGAGGGGAGCACACTGACATCACCACTTGGAGTGATGCTAGTTATGGAGATGTGCCTTTAAGGAGGTGTACGACTGGATATGTGTTGCAAATTGGATCCGGTGCATGTTGTTGGAGTAGCAAGCAACAAAAAGTAGTTGCTCAGTCCACTATGGAGGCTGAATACATGGCTTCCTGTGCTGCAACCAAAGATTTAATGTGGGTTAAATCTCTTCTTGAAGAACTTGGGTTCATGAAGTCTGGAACTCAAAATGTTTTTTGTGATAATCAAGCTGCTATCTCGATTGCAGCTAATCCGAAACATCACTTCAAAGCTAAGCATATGGATATTAGACTAAGCTTTGTCAGAGAGAAGGTAGAAAATAAAATTATTAAACTGGTTCATAAAACTGATAGAGAAATGATTGCAGACATGATGACAAAAGCAGTGCCTTCTCCTAAGTTGATTTATTGCAGAGAAAACTGTGGATTAAAATTGAAAAGTGACTAGGAATTAAGGGGAGTGTTGAAAAGAGGTAATTAATAGTTCACTTCCCTATTTTAGTTTTGTTTTAAAGAAAGAGAGTGAGGATCAAAGGCGCGCCATGGCTGCCGCCATATTTAGAAAGTGGCAGTTTTTTCAGTTAAGGGTATTTTGGCTAAAATGATGCCTAATACTAGATTTGAACCTGTGACCTCTAGATTCTTTGAAGCCTAACGCCTTCACCATTAAGGCGTTACGAAACGATACACGTGACGGGTTTCATAAATATATAAACATTAACGAAACAGCTAATTAACAGCAGACTAACCAAAATGAGCAATTTCTGCATGTACGCGAATCTGAACCGTGTAAAATATGTTTTGATCCGACGGCCGACATCATCGCCGAAATCCCGGAGTGGTCACTTTGGCGTTTTGTGACGTGGCATGACCTAGAGCCACGTGGAGAGATGACATTTGGTCATGGGAATTCCGAGGAATTTACGGACGAGTGAAAAGCAGACACGCTTCCACTTAATAGCCTTGTCGTACATAGGCCGTACAAAAGGTACACCGGCAGTAGTACTATTTGGTACGGTACAGTAATTTGATAAGTCCGTACTTCAGTAAATAGAAGTTATTACAGGGAATCAAGACTTAGAAAAAAATTTGTTGGTAGTCACCTCTCCCTTTAAGAGTTTGTACAAATTGGCATTTTTACTGCCTCATAACTTATCGGCTAGTTGTCTGTTTTCAGTGATTTTTTTTGCTACGAACTCAAGGGAGTCCAGGCTGCATAAGGGTGCAGTCAAAATGTCATTTTGTCTTCTTGGACAGCAGTGGTTGTGGCTTTAATTGGGTTAGTTAAATAGTATCTCGAGGCTTCCTCTATTCTGTGGTCCAATGTAGGACACAGAATTGCACCATATATTTAGCTTCCATGGTAGATTGAGCAGTCACATTTTGAAGCTTGCTCGTCCAGCAGCAAGTACCATCACCGATCTTCAAAATGAATCCAATGGTAGAGCGTCGGCTTGGCATGTCACCATAACTCGCATCACTCCAAGTGCTAATTTTCACTTCATCTACTCCGAGAGAAAGTGAGATATCCCGTGTTCTTACAAGGTATCTGAGAACTCGTTTTGCTGCCTCCCTATCTGATCTTTTCGGGTTCTGAAGGCTTGGCTCAGAGCTCCAACTAACGCTGCAATATCAGGACGCGTGCATTTCATGAAATAGATAAGACTCCCAACAACTTGTTTGTAAGGAATTGTGGACATGAACTGTGACTCCCTTGGTTCAATGTCATCCTCGAGTAGCATTCATCCATGTGTCTCCTTTCCTTCCACTTTTTGGCTAAACTCCATAAGGGTGGCACTCCCCTTTGCCTTTGCCATGCCAAATCTTTGAAGTACATTTCCAATGGCCTCTCTGTGAGTGAGATAAATTACCTTCTGATTCTTATCTCTCTCTACCTGAATGCCTAGGATATACTTCACCTCGCCTAAATCCTTCATTTCAAACCTGGCATTCAAAGATGCTTTTATCTTATTTATCTCATTTATAGACTTATTAATAAGCAGTTGGTCATCTACATACACTGCTACATAGATCACACCATCCTCTCCTTCCATGACGTAAACGGAGTGATCTGAGCTGATCTTTGTGAAACCTTGACTGGTAAGAAACTCATCCAATTTCAGATTCCACTGACGTGGAGCCTATTTTAATCCATACAGTGATTTCAACAGTTTACAGACTAGATTTTCCTTTCTTTTTTCTGCATACCCTTCGGGTTGTTTCATATAAATTACTTCCTCTAAATCTCCATGCAAGAAAGCACTTTTAACATCCATTTGATGCAACTCCATATTGTCTATTGCAGCTAGAGACAACAAGACTCTGACAGTGGGAAACCCGACAACAGGAGAAAAGGTTTCCTCACAGTCTATTCCTTCTTTGTGACTAAAGCCCTTTGCAACCAGACGAGCTTTATACCTTTTAATAGTGTTGTCTGGGTTGAGCTTCACTTTGAAGACCCACTTGTAGCCAATGGCTTTCCGATTTAGTGGAAGCTCCACAAGCTCCCACGTTTGAGCTTCCATAATCGACTTCATCTCATCATTTGTAGCTGCAATTCGGTGATCCTTTCAAGAACAGAAAATGCTTCCTGAATGGTAAGAGGCTCCCTAGTACTTGGAAAAAAAAATATATTGAATTTGTTCTCCCCTCAAGCGAGAACTTTGTCTTTTTCACCCCGGAAAATCTAAGGCTGGAACTCTTGGATTACAATTTTGACTCTGAGGTCGAGGCAGAGGAGGGTCTGCTGCTCTTGGCGGTTCACTAGCTGGTTGTACTCCATTATTTGGCACTCTAATAGAAAAAGAAGTAGAAGTTATCGAAGACTGAAACGGAATTTGATTCAAGATAACAAATTCTTATAGTTTTTCCTTCTTCTCATTTTCATTCATACTAAATACCTTTATGGACTCACTTTTATTTTTCTCCTGAATATTTGTGGCAATCTGTATAGTGTGTATTTGAGGACAATAAATTTTGTATAGTGTGTATTTGAGGACAATAAATTTTGTATCTTACACAGTCATCATCATATCCCATGAAAATTCTAGGTATAGACTTTGAACTTTGTTTCAAATTTGGTAAGTTATCTAGTACAAAGCACTTGCTTTCAAATCCTCTGAAGTGATTGACATTTAGTTTTCTTCCAGTTCACACTTCATAAGGTGTCTTTCATTGATTAAATCTAGTTTCTAAACTTTTCATAATGTAAGTTGTGTTGTGATTTGAAAGCTTTAGTTCACAGTAAATAGGTTAGTGAGAGAGGGATTGGTAATTAGATTATTTTTAGAGTATAAACACTTCAGTACTGACCTCTAATAGTGTGACGGTAACTCATGTACAAAAGAGTGTAATGTACTTCATGGGACACGCGACGTCAGCAAGAGCGGATGAAATGTATCTGTACGAGAACAATCTTGTAAGGAATCCAATACAATGACACACGAAAAATAGTACGGAAGCAGGAATGAATGACGGATACGAATCAAGTTGATGGACGCTATTCAAAATGGGACCACATTGGGACAATGTTACAGGACGCGTGTCCTCTATTGCGAAAAAATATCTTACATCTTACGGCGTTACGGAATACTCTTGTATATACGCTAATGTCATCATTCGATCCCTCATACATCGACGACGCGGGAAATTTGACAAGACCACAGCTGACTAAGCAAGTCGCGTCGCTTTGCGCAACTAATTTGCTACCAAGAGATTTCAGTTTTGCTTGACAATCTTTTGGAAGGATTCACCAATTGCTAACAAAGCAAGTGGCACAATTTATGTACGGCCACTATTTGTAAATATGTGAAATAACTTTAATTTGTATGTAGTGAATTAGTTTTAAGTGTTAAAATATTGAAATAGGATAAAAGTTATAATTAGGGTTTTGGACGTACTTCTGGTCCAGTAGACATACCGTTGACAAAGAGTGTCTTTATTAGTGTACAGTACTTAGTTAAACGAGTAGTTCTTTGATAAGTGTAGGCCTTAGTAGATAACTATGTGAGTATAAATTGTAGGATTTAGTTTATTTTCAGTATCACGGTCAAGTTTATCAAAGTAATAGCATACTGTTTTTTTGCAACTTTGACCTAATGGTGTAATCGCTTTGTTTGATTTTTTGATATGAAACTTTGTGAGGATATTCTATTATCTAGAAAATATATGTGTGTGTAGTTTCAGTCTTTTTTGTTATCTTTGTAGAATTTTGTGAGAAGTCTACCTGGTTAGTTTGAAAAGCTGTCAGCTGTTTTTGGGAAACCCTGGAGCTTATATCTTATAGATTACTTTGTGGATTTGGCTTTAACTTTGGGAGTTTACACTGTTTATAGTACACTGCACATTGGTGCAGTTTGAGGGGATTTTGATTATTGTGGAGTAATCTGTGTTGTGTAAAACACAACTGTTTTTGGGGGTAGTCTTTCGTGCTTCCAAGAGAAATCCATGGCTGAAATATGCTATGGAAAACAGGTTATGGGCCCACACCCATGACTTCCCATATTTATTGGATTTAAATATCACTACTGGAAGTGTGTGCTTGAGAGCTACTTCGAGATGATATAGCTAATAAATGTGGTGGATGGTACTCTAGCCGAAACATCAAGTGGATGGGAAAAGAAGAACCGTGAGTGTCTAAGAGTTATCAAGAACTCCTTGAATAAGAAACATGAAATGACATATCTAAAGTTGAAAAATGCAGCTGAACTATGGAAATGCCAAGAATGTAGGTATTCAGAGACTTCGTTGTATCACTGGTTTAGTAGTGCCACTAAACTTTTTGGATATAAGTATATAGGCGAAAACATGGTGGATTATTGTACTGGAAAAGAAAGATTGTTTGCAGAAAATGCTTTGGCAAGAGGATGATTTACAGATGCTCAACAAGTTGTTTTATTAATGAGAGGATTACTTAGTGACTATAGAAATGCATCAAATAGATTAACTCAAATTGATAAAAAAGATTAGAAATTAAGCCAAGTAATCCATATACTGTTAGATAAAAATGATTGGAAAAAGTTCTTTGAAAGGAATATGGAGGTCTATAAGTCTTTGTTTCGGAAAATTAGAAGTAATAGTGAGTCCGGAAATGGACCTAAGAATTATTTTTAATATAATAATTTAGGACATACCTTCAAGTTATATCCATGTTGTTCTACAAACACCATTGTAGGAGGAGGACCATCAATAGTAGTGGAAGTAGACGTGAAAACAACAAAAACTATTAAAGTACCTACTCAACATCCAACTTTGATCTAACACAAAATATGACTCAGAAGGTCAATATGCCTCATATTTCCAATAGTGATACACAATACATTAAACTGACAATTCCCAAAATTGCAGCCCAAATGACCAAGTAAACCATAAGATATGATGTCTGGAAGTTTCCCAAAAACTGCCTTTTTATAAAATCATATTCCCAAAACCGGATGCTACAAAATTAGCTAAGTCCTAAGTTATATACTCACAGTGTGTATCTTCTGATCTACACTAATTTGGGTAACCGTTACTACGGTTATTATTTTGACTAACGACAAAGCATCCCACCAGTACGTCATCGTACCTCAAAACCCTAATTATTACTTTCCAAAAACCTGATTAATAAAACACTATTTTTTATTCCACTAAACTATAAAACAATGTTATTCATATACTTCCAAATATTAAACCGTACACAAAACTTTCCAACCGTACACAAAACGTTCTAAATGCTTAGTCAGCGGTAATCGCTAAAGTCTCGCTGAATGTGGTGGTGTAGTACGAAGCACCTGAGTGCTTCTTCACTTGTGGTCCCACGTGAATCACGCTTGTGGTCCCTCGTGAATCACGCTTGTGGTCCCAGGTGAAACTCGTCCATTGGAACAAATTCAATCGACGATGGTACCGTCAAACTATACCATATATTTACGGAATAACTGATTCAAATCTCGTTTTGCCGGTCTTGTGAATCGAATCGTCAATTGCGTGACATGTATATGTGACTGTCGATGCCACTCTGAAAAACCAGCATATGTTTTTTGCCAACACGTGTCCTTGCAAAAGTACAATACACTCTACTGTACTTTTTGCTATTGTAACGCTAATTAAGGTAAGTATTACAGTAGACTACTTAGAAAATATTCTAAGTTATTTTACCCCTATTTACTGAAATAAAGGTTTATATATTACAACACTCCCCTAAAATTTTTAGACTTAGTTACTCACTAACTCAAATAGCATCTGTGCAAAATTGTAACTGAGAAGCAGGAATGGCTTTTGTTAACATGTCAGCCACCATCTTCTCATCTGATAAATAACACAATTTAAAAACTTTTGCAAGTACTTTTTTTGTTACAAAGTGAAGTCTAACATCCATGTGTTTGCTCTTAAAATGATGGCTGGGGTTAGAGGTAATTGAAATGGTTGCCTAGTTGTCACACCAGATAGCTTGAGGAACACTTTGCATATACCAAAGTTCTTGTAAATGGACTTGACCCATAGGAGCTCCTTGAGGGCGAAAGCTGCTACCATATATTCTGACTCCATTGTGGATTGAGCTGTAACCTTTTGTAGTTTGCTACTCTAGCAGCATGTTCCATCTCGAATATTCAAAACAAAGTCGGTTGTAGATTTTTGGCTTGGCATGTCTCCATGATAACATCGCTCCATGTCTTTATTTTCACCTCTCCTTCTTCGAGTACAAGCTTATGATTTCGAGTATCTACAAGATATCTCAACACCCTTTTTGTTGCTTCCCAATCTACCTTTTTAGGATTTTGTAGACTTCTACTCATGACTCTCACAGCTATTGCAATGTCGGGTCTCGTACAGTTCAAAAAATATATAAGACTTCAAACTACCTGTCTATATGGCTTTAAAGCCATAAACCTTTCCTCCCCTATCTTTAGCCTCTCACAAACTTGTAGAAATTGATGGTCTTTTTAATGTATTTTCTAGGTCTAAAGAGAAATATAGAAAGAAGATGAGGCTGTCTTTCTCTAACTTCTCTCTCCTACTCCCACACTTGTCGTAGTCACTGAGAAGTTGGAGAGGAAGCTAAAGCCATGGCTACCTAGGCTATCCAGAGGTTTACGGGAAAAAGATTAGTTCACTTATTGAATTCTAGTTTTGTAGTTTATATACCTAAAGAAATAGTGATGCAACCAGGATTTGATCCTGGAACCTGCCGGACATCACGCAGCTGTTAGCCAATAACCTTATCCGTTAGGTCTAGAGCTAATGATACATGCTGTAGGTTTTGATATTTATTTAAACATTACCATGTAGGATATTTCATTTAACGGAACTGCTTGAGAATACATAAATATAGTATGTAAAAGTACGGATTATGGTACAGATAAAAAACAAGTACCGCGCATTTGTTTCTTTAAATGAATCAAATACCGCGCAAGTATTGGATGACACGTGGCGAAATTGCGTTAGATGGCGACATCTTCGGGAATTAATGGACCGAATCCGGAAATGACATGTGTCAACTTTTAGACCATGTCGAACAATATTCATTAGGAAAGTACACCGGCAGCTGTACTTTTGTGTACGCAAGTGTAATATGATTGACTCCGTATGTTAATAGATAGAGTATGTGAGACAGATAGGACTTAGAAAAAATTGGTAGATAGGACCCTCTCTCCCAGAGAGCTTCTCTACAAAAGGTCAACTTTGACCCTCCATAGCTTACTGCTCAAGGGAGAAAATTCAGAGATTCTTTTTGCTATCGACCCAAGGGAGTCTTGCCTTCACAAGGATGAAGGTGGTGGGAGCTTTTGTTTGCCAGGATGGCAGTTATTCTTGCTGAAATAGAAAGGGGTTAGGGATATCCCAAAGGCTTCTTGGAGGCTGTCCACTTTGAGGACTTATGGAGGTCTTAGAGTTTCAAGTTATGGGCCCACCCTCTAGGGTACCCATCTTTAATGTAATTGGCTTCATATACTGGGAAAGTATGATGATCGGAGCTCTATGCTAGAAAAGGTTTTGGGGGATAGTGAGTGGACAAGTGGGGCGTCCATCAAGTATTCTAGTCTCTAGGGTTTCCAGGAAGCAGATTCACAATGAAAGCAAATCCAGCTTCAACGGAGGAGACAAAAGTAGGAGAGGTTGTGAACAAATCAACGAAGGGAGATGACCTCACCAATAGGAACTGGTTCAGCATTCATGTCACCTATTCCAAAGAACGAGGAGAATGATACTGATACCTGGGACTTCAACAATATGGCGGCAAAGCACTTCATCCTTTGCCATCTTACTCAAGGGCTTGCATCTCGTCATTTGCAGGTAGAGAGTGCATCCGATCTTAGGGTGGCTCTCATACAGATGAACCGAAGTGGTACTATTCAGCAACAGCAGTTTGCTAATCAGAAAATTGACGCATATGTATACAAGGGGGGGAAGATGTTGGATTTTTAAAATGAGCTCGCAACACTTTTCATGGAGCTAGAGAGTGCTTGACAGGTTGAATCTGAAAAGATGAAGGTTAACTGTTTGCTCATGAAGTTACCAGATGAGTTCGATAACATAATCAACTATGTGCAGGACTTGCCGAACTCAAGGTGGATATAGAATTTAGTGGTAGGGATGATTCTCGTTCGGGATATTACGATTGAGATCCAAAGGGGAGGAAAGAGTGGGCAAGCATTGGCAGTTGGGACTGATTGGAGGAACAATAATTCCAAGAAACTGGTCGGAAGTTATGGAGGGGGGTGACAAAAAATTTAGACCAACGAGTTCGGACCGAGGGCTCCTAAGGGTTTGTGTCATTTTCGTAAGAAACCAGGGCGCTATATGGCGGAGTGCACTAAGTTAGCCAAGCTGCGGTTAAAGGAGGGGCAGACTGGTGGAACCCCGATTGGAAAGAAAAAAGCCCATGTGACACCGGTACATGAGGTGGTATCCAAAGACGAGGACGATGAGCTCTTATTCGATGAGGAGTTAGAGGCAAAAAACGAGGTCGAAATTCCACAAAAGCAGAAATGTGTTTTCGGTGGATTGAAAGGTGAAGCAGGATGGATTGTAGATTGAGATGCCTCCATGCACATTTGTAAGGATAAACACTTTTTCACTTACATAAGAAATATTCCCACTGTAGAGATAGAGTATGGGGATGGGAGGATAGTCACTACTACTCTTGTAGGATCGGTAGATCTGAAAGTGTTAGTAGAAAGAAAGACACCCATAGTTACATTCTCCGATGTATTGTTTATTTCGGAGCTGAACAAAAACGTCATCTCTACATTTGTATTTGATGATAAGGGTTTTGATACTAGGACTAGGAAATGAGTCTTTACTGCTAGTTTTGAGAGGGAAATTTATACCACAGTTGAAAAAGGTAGCCAAGGGATGTTTAGGTTGATTTTAAGCTGGTTGTCATGATATAATGTTATGGCATAAGAGGCTTGGGCATGTGAATCTAGATAAGCTAAGTGAGATGAAAAAGATGGGAGTAGTAGAAGGAATTCAGTTCGGTGAGAGTTTGAGTCTAAGAGATTGTAGTGGATGTGCTCAAGGCAAAGCATGTTACCTTTCCCATAAACTGCCACCATAAGGGAGAAAAGATTCTAAATTTAGTACACACAAATATTTGGGGACCGAAAAAGTGCCTTCACCGGGGGGGGAAGAGATTTATGATGAATCTAGGTATTCCAGGGTGTTTTTTTTTTTTTAAGTCAGAAGCTCAAGAATGTTTTAGACAATATAAAGCATGGAGTGAAAAACTCCATGAAACCCCAATCAAGAGAGTAAGGAGTGACAATGTTGGAGAGTATACCTCTAACCAGTTTGAGGATTTTTTGAAGGCAGATGAAGTCCAACACCAAAAGACAATTCTAGAAAACCCGTAACAGAATAGGGTAGTTGAAAGATTAAATAGGACACTAAGTGATAGTGCTAGATTTATGTTGTCGGATAAGAAGATTTGGGCCGAAGAAATAAATTGTGCTAATTAACTCAAAAATAAAGTTCTTACTTCAACAATATAAGGCCAAACACGTTATAAGAGATGGACCAGCCGGAAACCAGACATATCTCACTTGAAGGTTTTCGGTATTCAAGTATTCAGTCTAGATACAGATCGGTCTAATTGGAAACTAGATCCTAGAGGAAAACCCGGATACTTATTAGGATATGATGAGGATGTTAAATGATATAGAGTATATGATCTAAAATGGGAAGATGTAATCTTAGTAAAGCATCTAGTAGTTCTGGATGAAAGAAAGTGTGTGGATCCCTTCAAGTATACAAAGTCAGTAAAAATCAGATTTGAGTCAGAAAATTCCGATGACTTTGAGCTTCTTAACTATCCAGGTTTTAGAGAGGATGACATTCTTGCAGGTACAAATCAGACTAAAAAAGAATCGGCTGCGGAAACTCTAGTGACAACTCTACCCGAAGCGGAAGACGTGGTGGAAATTGATTCGTAATCAAGGGAAAAGGAGAAGCCGAGAATGTTCAAAAGAATCCACGAAAACCATCTATTCTGGCCTCATATTTTGAGGGGGGAAGGAGAAGTAGCAAAAGGTTGCAAGAAAAACAAGTTAATTACAAGGTAACAAACTATCTCATCAAGAAGAACCTCAGACTTACGGAGAGGCGATGACCTTTCCTGAAGGATCCGGTGGAAGACAACCATCAATGAGGAGATGGCCTCAATTATGGCAGCCGATACTTGGGAGCTGGTGGATTATCCACCTAACCGAAAACCAATCGGTTCTAAGTGGGTTGTCAAATTAAAACTGAACCGTGGTAACACGATTGAGCGTTACAAAGCCCGATTAGTGGCAAAGGGATTTACACAAAAGGAGTGAATTGACTATGAGGAAACCTTTGCCCAAGTCGTCATATTTCCCTCTGTCCACATAATTGTTAGTCTGGCTGCAGCAGAAGACATGGAGGTGCACTAGATGGACATCAAGACAACCTTTTTGCATGGAGAATTGGAAGAGGAATTCTTCATGCAACTACCCGAAGGATTTGTGGAGGAAGGAGAGAAGAGTAAGGTATGCCGGCTGATTAAATCTCTTTATGGTTTGAAACTAGCGCCTCGACAGTGGAAAAAGAAGCTTGATGAGTTTCTTACTTGTATGGGATATATCTAGATCAGCTTAGATCACTCAATCTATGTTTTTGAAGATGATGAAGGTGTTATATTTATTGCAATTTATGTTGATGATTTGCTTGTTTTAAGTAAATCAATGGAAAAAATTAATAAACTGAAAACCGATCTTAAGGGGAAATTTGAAATGAATGATATAGGGGAAGCAAAATATATTTTGGGAATTCAAGTAGAAAGAGACCGGAAAAAGAAGATTACAAGATTGACTGAAAAATAAGCAATAGAGAACATGCTTAAAAAATTCAGATGGATAAAGCTAATAGTTGTACAACTCCAATGGAGTTAAAAAAGGGAAGTGAGGTGAGTAAGGAAGAATGAGTCATAGTCTTAAATGAGGAATTATCTCTTGAAGAACAAAAGTTCATGGAGACTATTCCTTACAGACAAGTAGTGGGAAGTCTAATCTATTTTATGAATTGTACCCGGCTCAATTTAGTTGCAGCCGTAGGAGTGCAGAGTAAAAGTCTAAGTGCTTCCACTAAGAGGGATTCGGAGGGAGCTAAGAGAGCCCTTAGATATTTGATAAGAACTATAGATCTAGGGTTGTATTTGGGTGGGGAGAATATTGACATCGCAACTTGGAGTGATGCCAGTTACGGTGATGCTCCGATGAGGAGATGTACTTTTGGATATGTTTTATATGTGGGTGATGGGGCTTGCTGTAAGAGTAGGGAACAACAAAAGGTTATTGCTCAGTCCACCATGGAGGCTGAGTATATGGCCTCTTGCTCTGCTGTAAATTAATTAATCTGGGTCAAGTCTTTGCTTCGTGAGCTTGGTCACCTTAAGAGTTGTGTGCAATTTTTTTTTTTTGATAATCAGGCAACAATCGCTATTTCTGCCAATCCTAAGCATTATTTTAAAGCCAAACACATGGACATTATCTTAGCTTTGTAAGAGAGAAAGCAGAAAAAAAAATAACCCACTTTTAACTAGAACAAGTGCTACCGAAGAAGACAAATAGACAATCTGACTGCACTCTTGTGGAGTCTAAACTCTCTTGAGTCCATAGCAAAAAGAATCACTCAAAACCCCAACCAGGCGATTAGTTATCAAGTGGCAAAGATATCAATATTTATACTAGCTTGTTGAGAGAGAGGCGGCTACCTCCTCAATCCTCTAAGTCCTAAACCCCTCTCACAACCCCTATCTACTGATGTACGTGAAACTCTGAGACCTCCATAGGACCTCAAAGTAGGCAGCTCACACGAAGCCTCTAGGATAACCCTGACCCCTTTGTGTTTCAGCAAGAATAACTGCCACCCTGGCAGACAAAAACTCTGACCACCTTCACCCCTCTAAAAGCAAGACTCCCATGAGTCTATAGCAAAAAGAATCTATGAATTTGCTCCCCTAAGCAGTAAGTTATGAAGAGTCAAAGTTGACCTTTTGTATAGGAGCTCTCTGGGAGCGATGGTCTAATCTATCAAAAGTTTCTAAGTCCTATCTCTCTCTAAAACTCTATCTACCGAAGTACGGCACCAATCATAAGAGTGTATCGTACATAAAGGTACATGTGCCGATGTACTTTGTGTACGGCCATTGTACAACATGGCCAACAAGTCGACACATGTCATTTTTGGATTCGTTCCCGGAATCCCCAAAGATGCCGAAATCCAATGTGATTGTGCCACGTGGAAATTGATGTGACCTCGACCATAAACCGCCGAAAACTCATTCCGCGATCTCGGCATGCTTCGTGGCCGTCCGATGAAGTCGGATTACAATCGTGGCCGTCATAAATACTTGCGCAGTATTTGTTTCGCCTTCGAAACAAAATGCGCGGTATCTGTTTCGGAAATTCCGTGGCCGTACATTACAACTGTATCTATGTCTTAATATTCCGTTGAATGAAAATAGGCTACGTGTTAACATCTAAATAATTACGAAACCCTATATGTCCAACCATGATGCCAGACTAACTGGTTAAGGCTACCAGCTATGTTGACGGACGGTAGGTACCAGGTTCAAATCCAGGGTCCGTCAATTTCTATTTTGGTAAATCTAATAAAATCTACAACATGTAACTCTATCTCTAATCAGCATAGGCAGCCATGGCTCTAGCTCCCTCTTCAACCTTCAGTGACTACGATAAGTGTGGGAGCTGAAGAGAGAAGTTAGAGGCAGACTGCCTTGGCTTCTTTTCTGCATTTTGCAAAACTTAGAAAATACTAAAATAACCTTTTATTTTTACACTCCCCTTATTTTTTAGTCACTCTTTAATTTAAGACCACACTTCTCCCGGCAGAAAATTAGTTTCGATATCAGCTACCATTTCACTATCTGGTTTATACTCCAAACTGATTATCTTGTTTTCTACTTTCTCCCTAACAAAGCTAAGCCTAATATCCATGTGTTTGGCTTTAAAGTGATGTTTAGGATTGGCAGAAATAGCAATGGCAGCCTGATTATCTTAAAACACTTTTTGGACACCACTCTTAAGATGACCAAGCTCACCAAGCAAAGACTTGACCCACATTAATTCCTTTACAGCAGAGCAAAAAGCCATGTACTCAGCCTCCATGGTGGACTGAGCAATGACCTTTTGTTGCTTGCTGCTCCAGCAGCAAGCCCCATCACCCACATACAATACATATCTAGATGTGCATCTCCTCATAGGAGCATCCCCATAGTTGGCATCACTCCAAGTGGTGATGTGAGTATTGTTACCACCCAAATGCAACCATAGATTCTTAGTCCCTATGAGATATCTAAGGACTCTTTTAGCTGCCTCCCAATCTTTCTTAATGGGAGCATTCAGACTCCTACTTAGTACTCCTACAGCTGCGGCTATGTCCGGACGGGTACAATTCATAAAATATATTAGGCTGCCCACTACTTGTCTATAAGGGATGGTCTGCATAAATATTATCTCTTTCGGGCCTACCTCATCATCTAAGATTATAACACCCTCTTCCTCACTCCCCTCACTTCCCTTCTTTAATTCCATAGGAGTGGTACAACTATTAGCCTTGTCCATTTGGAATTTTTCTAACATGTTTCCAATAGCCTCATTTTGAGTTAATTTTATTATCTTTCTATCTCTGTCTCTTTCTACCTGAATTCCCAAAATATACCTTGCTTCTCCCATATCCTTCATCTCAAATCTTCCATTTAAATCATTTTTCAACTTATTTATTTTATCCATAGATTTACTTTAAACAAGCAAATCATCTACATAAATTGCAATAAAAATAATTCCTTCCTCATCTTTAAACAAATAAATTGAGTGATCTGGGCTGATCCGAATATATCCCAAACCTGTAAGAAACTCATCGAGCTTCTTGTTTTATTGCCGGGGCGCCTGTTTGAGCCCATACACAAATTTGATCAATTGGCATACCTTGCTTTCCTCCCCTTGCTCCACAAATCCTTCGAGCTGTCGCATAAAAATTTCCTCTTCCAACTGTCCATGTAGGAAGGCCGTCTTGATGTCCATCTGATGCACTTCCATGTCTTCTGCTGCCGCCATACCGAGAAGTATCCGAACCGAAGGAAACCTGACGACCGGGACAAAAGTCTCCTCGTAGTCAATTCCCTCTCTCTGGGTAAATCCCTTCGCCATTAACCAAGCCTTGTAGCGCTCAATGGTTTTATCCGGGTTGAGTTTCAGCTTAAATACCCACTTACACCCAATTGGCTTCCTGGCAGGAGGACAATCCACCAATTCCCATGTATCGGCAGCCATAATTGAGACCATCCCCTCGTTAATGGCTTTTTTCCACCGGTTTCTTTCAGGACAAGTCATTGCCTCATTATAAGTTTGAGGTTCATCAGGGTGAGACAGTTTAGTTACCTTATTGTTAACTTGTCTCTTTTCCAATCTTTTGTAGCTTCTTCTTCCTCCCTCAAACTTGGTTGCCGGAATAGATGGTTCTCTTCGATTCTTCCGAACACTTTCTACTTCTCCCCTATCCCTTGATTTCGGGTCGATTTCCACCACGTCTTCCGCTTCGGTTGGAGTTACTACTAGGGTTTCCACATTTGGGTCCTTCTCGATCTGATCCATACCTGCAAGATCATCATCTTCTTGAAATCCTGGATAGTTAGGAAGCTCAAAGTCATCTGAATTTTCTGACTCAAATCTGATTTTGACTGTCTTTGTATGCTTAAAGGGATCTATAGATTTTCCTTTATCCATAACCACTAGATGCTTCACTAGGATAATATCCTCTCTTTTGAGATCGTAGACTCTATATCCTTTTACATCTTCATCATATCCTAGTAGATATCCTGGTATTCCTTTTGGATCTAACTTCCAATTTGACCGATCTGTGTCTAAACTGAACACTTGACTACCGAAAACCTTTAAGTGTGAAACATCTGGTTTTCGGCCAGTCGATCTCTCATAGGGTGTTTGGCCTTTTACTGCTGAAGTAAGATCTCTATTTTTGAGATAATTTGCACAGTTCATTGCTCCGACCCAAAACTGCTTTCCTATCTTCTTATCTGACAAGATACTCCTAGCACTATCACTTAGTGTTCTATTTAATCTTTCGGCTACACCATTCTGCTCAGGATTTTCAGGAACTGTCTTTTGGTGTTGCACTCCATCTTCTCTCGGAAAATCCTCAAACGGGTTAGAGGTATACTCTCCACCATTGTCACTCCTTCCTCTCTTGATTGAGGTTTCATGGAGTTTTTCACTCCATGCTTTATATTGTTTAAAACATTCGTGAGCCTCTAACTTATTTTTCAAAAAATACACCCTGGAATACCGAGACCAATCATCTCTGATAGTCATCATAAATCTCTTCCCCCCGGGTGATGGCACTTTGGCCGGCCCCCATATATCTGTGTGTACTAAATCTATAATCTTTTCTCCTTTATAGGTGGGATTTTTTGGGAAGGGTAACCTGTGTTCTTTTACCTTGAGCACACCCACTACAATCACTTAGATTCTCACTTTCACCGAACTGAATCCCTTCCACTACTCCCATCTTTTTCATCTCTCTTAATTTATCTAGATTCACATGCCAAAGCCTCTTATGCCACATTATTATATCATGAATACCAGCATAGTAAAGTTTCTTCTTTTCATTGCTTAAAATCAGCCTAAACATCCCTTGGTTACCTATTTTCAGCAGTGAAATAAACTTCCTTCTCAAAACTGGCAGTAAAGACTCCTTTCCTAGTGCTAGTATCAAAATCCTTATCATCTAATACAGACGTAGAGATGAGGTTTTTGTTCAGCTCCAAAATAAACAACACATCGGAGAATGTAACTGTAGATGTCTTTCCTTCTACTAACACTTTTAGATCTACCGATCCTACAAGAGTAGTAGTGACTATCCTCCCATCCTTGTAATCTATCTCTACGGTGGGAATCTTTCTTATCTTAGTGAACATGTGTTTATCTTTACACATGTGCATGGATGCACCTAAATCTACAATCTAGCCTGCTTCACCTTTCAATCCAGTGAAAGCACATTTCTGCTTTCGTGGAATTTCGACCTCACTTTTTGCTTCCAACTCCTCATCCATTAGGAGTTCATCGTCTTCGTCCTCGGATTCCGCCTCATGTATCTGTGTCACAAGGGCCTTTTTCTTTCCTCTCGGTGGTCCACCAGTCTGCCCCTCCTTTAACCGCATCTCGGTTAACTTAGTGCATTCAGCCATATAGTGCCCGTGTTTCTTACAAAAACGGCACAATCCCTTGGGAGTCCTTGGTCCGAACTCCTCGGTCTGATTTTTCTGCACCTCCCCTCGATAATTTCCAACTTGTTTTCTAGAATGATTGTTTCTCCAATCAGTCCCGGCTTCCAAGGCTTGCCCACTCTTTCCTCCCCTTCGGATCTCAATTGTATTATCCCGAACGAGAATCATCCCTACCACTAAATTCCAAATCCACCTTAAGTCCGCAAAGTCCTGCACACGGTTTACTATGTTCTCGAACTCCTCAGGTAACTTCATTAGTAAACAGTTAACCTTTTCCTTTTCACTAAATACCTTTCTAGCACTTTTTAGTTCCATGAAAAGTGTAACAAGCTCATTGCAAAAATCTAACATCTTCCCCCCTTTGTATACATACTCCTTAATTTTCTGATCAGCCAATTGTTGTTGTTGAATCGTACCACTTCGGTACATCTCTATGAGAGCCATCCAAAGATCGGATGCTGTCTCTACCTGCAAATGGGGAGATGGAAGCCCTTGAGTAAGATGGCGGAGGATGAAGTGCTTAGCCGCCATATTGTTGAAGTCCCACGTATCGATATCATTCTCCTCTTCCTCGAAATAGGTGACATGAATGCCGAACCGGTTGCTATTGGTGTGATTGTCTCCTTCTCCTTTCCTTTGTCCACCACCTCTCCTGCCTTTGTCTCCTCCGTTGAAGATGAATCTGCATCTCTAGTGAATCTGCCTCCTGTATACCCTGGAGGTATCCCAAGACTGGATGGACGCCTCACCCGTCCACTCACTATTCCCCAAAACCGTTTCTCCCATAGAGCTCTTGTCATCATACTTTCCCAGTATATGAAGCTGCCTCCATTGAATATGGGCACCCTAGATAATGGGCCCATAATCTGAAACTCTTAGACCTCCATAGGACCTCAAAGTAGGCAGCTCAAACGAAGCCTTTAGGATAACCCTGACCCTTTTGTGTTTCAGCAAGAATAACTGCCACCCTGGCAGACAAATTCTCTCACCACCTTCATCACTGTAAAGGCAAGACTCCCCTGAGACTATAGCAAAAAAAATCTCTGAATTTGCTCCCCTGAGCAGTAAGCTATGAAGAGTCAAAGTTGACCTTTTGTATAGGAGCTCTGTGGGAGCGATGGTCTAATCTATCAAAAGTTTCTAAGTCCTATCTCTCTTTAAAACTCTATCTTCTGAAGTACGGCACCTATCATAAGAGTGTATCGTACATAAAGGTACATGTGCCGATGTACTTTGTGTACGGCCATTGTACAACATGGCCAACAAGTCGACAAATGTCATTTTTGGATTTGTTCCCGGAATCCCCAAAGATGCCGAAATCCAATGTGATTGTGCCACGTGGAAATTGATGTGACGACGACCATAAACCGTCGAAAACTCATTCTGCGATCTCGGCATGCTTCGTGGCCGTCCGATGAAGTCGGACTACAATCGTGGGCATCATAAATACTTGCGCAGTATTTGTTTCGCCTTCGAAACAAAATGCGCGGTATCCGTTTCAGAAGTTCCGTGGCCGTACATTATAATTGTATCTATCTCTAAATATTATGTTGAATGTAAATAGGCTACATGTTAACATCTAAATAATTACAAAACCCTATATGTCCAACCATGATGCCAGACTAACTGGTTAAGGCTACCGGCTATGTTTACGGACGGTAGGTACGAGGTTCAAATCCAGGGTCCGTCAATTTCTATTTTGGTAAATCTACCAAAATCTACAACCCGTAACTCTATCTCTAATCAGCATAGGCAGCCATGGCTCTAGCTCCCTCTTCAACCTTCAGTGACTACGACAAGTGTGGGAGCTGAAGAGAGAAGTTAGAGGCAGGCTGCCTCGGCTTCTTTTCTGCATTTTGCAAAACCTAGAAAATACTAAAATAACCTTTTGTTTTTACAGTACGAACCAATCAAAAGATAATACAATACAGAAATGTACTAGGACCAATGTACTTTTGTACGGCCTTTGTACGACAAGGCCATGGAGTGGACGCTTGTCTCCTTCAAACTTGTCCTCGCGCTCCCCGGGATTCCCGCTTCCTTATAATATCTTGCCACATGTCGACAGGTCATGTCACGTCCTAAAACCGCCAAGGCGGCCATTCCGGGATCTTGCCGATGATGAGGGCGGTCGGATCCAAACCGGCTTTTAATGTTAGCCGTTCAAAATAACAAATGTACAATACATTTGTTTCGTGCATACTAAAAACTCAACTAGTTTCTATGTTCTCAATTTGTTATTTTGTTAATCAAAATACTGATCTAGTTGATGTTTAAATAGCTATCAAACCCTATGTATCCTAAGGGATTACTACGACCGACTGGTAAGAGCTAACGGCTACGCCTCGCTTTGACCGTCAGAGGTTCGAGTCTTGCCACACTCAACGCTTTTGTTGAGAGTGACTTAGGTCACATTTTAGTCCCGCCCATGGAGCTGAGGTAGCCATGGCTCCACCACCCTCTCTCTCCTTTAATGACTACAACAAATATGGGGGCTAGAGATTAAAGGTGGAAGCAAGCTGCCTACGCTTTTTCTTTTAGCTATTCTAATCAATTAAGATCTAGAAAATATCTCCCCTAAATCTAGTGATTCCAACAGGGGGATGATTTTCTTTTATAGCAATCATTATGCAAAAACAAGTCGGGCGATCTGTGATTTTATATGGAAGCATGAAAATCATGCGATTGGGAGAAGCATTGGAAACCGCCGTGGGAAAGCGAACTTCAATCAATTATTTACAACCGTACTTTTGAAGAGGTAAGTCTACCGGAAGGTAAAAAGGCTATTGATGCAAAATGAATTTTTAAAACGAAATCGGGTTCATCGGGGGAAGTAGTAAAACTTAAGGCTCGGTTAGTTTGCAAGGGTTTTCAACAAAGGGAGGGGATAGATTATACACAGACATATGCACCGGTAGTGAAGTTTGATTTATTGAGGATGCTTATTGGTATTGTCACAGCCGGCAAAAAGCACATTCACCAAATGGACGTAGAGACGACGTTCTTGAATGGTGACTAAGAGGAGGAGGTTTATATGAAAGTTCCAGAGGGAGTAGTGTTGAAGGAGGGGAAGGTATGGCAGCTGCGAAAGTCCTTGTACAGACTAAAACTGGCACCGCAGACTTGGTATTTACGATTACACAAAGTCCTTACCGAATTTGGATTGGTCCGCACTGTTTCAGACTTTGAAGTTTAAGTAAAAGGTGAGGGGGAGGATAAAATCCTATTTTCTGTCTACGTGGATGATTTTTTGATGATATGTGACAAGTTGACGCGAATCGCGGAATTGAAGGAGTACCTGCGTTTACACTTGAAAGTCACAGATTTGGGGGAAGTACGATATATTCTTGGAGTGGAAGTTTTAGGGTACGATAATGGAAATATTAAATTATCGCAAGCGCAATATTGTAAAGAATGCAACTTTGAGACCTCCATATGTCGTCAGAATAGACAGCTTCCAATAAGCCTTTAGGATAACCCTGACCTCTTCGTGTTTTAGGAAGAATAACTACCACCGTGGAAGACAAAAACACTGACCACTTGCACCCCTATAAAGGCAAGACTCTCATGAGTCGATAGCAAAAAGAATCTTTGAATTTGCTCCCCTGAGCAGTAAGTTATGGAGGGTCAAAGTTGATCTTTTGTATACAAGCTCTCTGGGAGAGATGGTCCTATCTACCAAATTTTTCTAAGTCCTATCTCTCTCTAAAAATCTATCTATTGACTTCCACCAACAATCATATTACTGTACCGTACAAAATGGTACAGCTGCCACTGTACTTTATGAACGAACATTGTACGACATGACCAAAATGTCGACATGTGTCTTATCTAGATTCGTTTCCGTAATCCCTAGAGATGTTGAAATCCAATGTCGTGGTGCCATGTTTCATCTGATGTGGTGGCGACCATAAACAGCCGAAATCATCTTCCGTCATCTCAACATTCTTTCCAACCGTCCGATTGAATGGCGATTTCAATCATAGCCATTATAAAAATTTGCGATGTATTTTTTTCGCTATAGAAACAAATGCGCGGTACTTATTTCTTCTCCGTACTCTTAATCCATACTTTTCATAATTGACTCTATGTTTTCGGTATATAGTTGTCGTTAAATGAATTAGCCTATATGTTAACTTTTATATATTTGTTAAACCCTATATCGTTTTCAACTAATCCTAGACTAAATGGATAAGGCTACTAGCTAGTGACGCCATTACTTATCCGTAGGTACCAAGATTAAATATTGTAACCGACAGCTTACTAAGCAAATATTTGACCCACATCAATTCTTTTACAGCAAAGCAAGAGGCCATATACTCAGCCTCCATGGTGGACTGAGTAATAACCTTTTGTTGTTTGCTACTCCAACAGCAAGCCCCATCACCCACATATAATACATATCCAGAAGTACATCTTCTCATCAGAGCATCACCATAACTGGCATCACTCCAAGTAGTGATGTCAGTATTCTCCCCACCCAAATGCAACCATAGATCCTTAGTTCCTATCAAATATCTAAGGACTCTCTTAGCTGCCTCCCAATCATTTTTTAGTGGGAGCATTTACACTTCTACTCAGCACTCCTACAGCTGCAGCTAAATCCGGCCGGGTACAATTCATAAAATAGATTACGCTTCCCACTACTTGCCTGTAAGTAATAGTCTGCATGAACTTTTGTTCTTCAAGACGTAAGTCCTTGTCCAAGACTATGACTCCTTCTTCCTCACTCCCCTCACTTCCCATCTTTAATTTGATAGGAGATGTACAACCATTAGCTTTATCAATCAGAAATTTTTCCAGCATGTTCCCAATTGCTTTTTTTTTAATCAATCTTATAATCTTTCTTTCTCGGTCTCTTTCTACTTGAATTCCCAAAATATATTTTGCTTCCCCCATGTCCTTTATTTCAAATCTCCCTTAAGATCGATTTTCAGTTTATTAATTTTTTCCATTGATTTACTTAAAACAAGCAAATCATCAACAAAAATTGCAATAAATATAACACATTCCTCATCTTCAAAAACATAGATTGAGTGATCTAAACTGATCCGGATATATCCCAAACCGGTAAGAAACTCATCAAGCTTCTTATTCCACTCTGGAGGCGCTTGTTTTAAACAAAAAAGAGATTAAATCAGCCAGCATACCTTACTCTCCTCTCTTTCCTCCACAAATCCTTCGGGTTGTCGCATGAAGATCTCCTCTTCCAATTCTCCATGCAAAATGGTTGTCTTAATGTCCATCTGGTGCACCTCATTGTCTTCCGCCGCTGGTAGACTGAGAAGTATACGAAGGGAGGGAAATTTGATGACCAGGGTAAAGGTTTCCTCGTAGTCGATTCCTTCTTTTTGTGTAAATCCTTTTGCCATAAATCGGGCTTTGTAACGCTAAATGGTGTTATCCGGGTTTAGTTTTAAATTGAAAACCCACTTACAACCGATTGGTTGTCTATTAGTTGGACAATCCACCAGCTCTCAAGTATCGGCTGCCATAATTGAGGCCATCTCCTCATTGATGGCTGTCTTCCACCAGTTTCTTTCTAGACAAGTCATCGCCTCTCCATAAGTTTAAGGTTCATCTTGATGAGATAATTTTGTTACCTTGTTATTAACCTATTTTTCTTGCAATCTTTTGCTACTTCTCCTTCCCCCTTCAAAATATCTGGTGAGAATAGATGGTTCTCGTGGGTTCTTTCAAACAATCTCGGCTTCACCCCTATCCTTTGATTCCGAATCAATTTCCACCACATCTTCCGCTTCGGGTAGAGTTGTCACTGGAGTTTCCGCAGCCGAGTCCTTTTCGGTCTGATTTGTAATTGTAAGAATGTCATTTTCTCTCAAACCTGGATAGTTAGGAAGCTCAAAGTCATCCAAATTTTATGACTCAAATCTGATCTTTACTGACTTTGTATACTTTAACGGATCCACAAACTTTTTCCATTCATAACTACTAGATGCTTTACTAAGATTATATCTTCCCTTTTTAGATCGTAAACCCTATATCCTTTAACATCCTCATTATATCGTAATAAGTATCACGGTTTTCCTTTACCATCTAGCTTCCAATTAGACCGATCTGTATCTAGACTAAATACTTGACTGCCAAAAACCTTTAAGTGAGATATGTCTAGTTTTTGGCAGGTCCATCTCTCATAAGGTATTTGATCTTTTATAGCTAAGGTAAGAAATCTATTTTTGAGGTAATTAGCACAATTCATTGCTTCTACCCAAAACCTTTTTCTATCTTTTTTTCCGACAACATACTTCTAGCACTATCACTTAGAGTCTTATTTAATCGTTCAGCTACCCCATTGTGTTTCATGTTTTTGGAACTGTCTTTTGGTGTCGAACTCCATCTTATCTCACAAAATCGTCAAAGTGGTTAGAAGTATACTCTCCACCATTGTCACTCCTTACTCCTTTGATTGGAGTTTCATGGAATTTTTCGCTCCATGCTTTATATTGTCTAAAACAATCTTGAGCTTTTGACTTGTTTTTCAAAAAATAAACCTTGGAATACCGAGACCAATCATCAGTGATAGTTATCATAAATCTCTTCCCCCCCCGGTGAGGGCACTTTGGCCTGTCCCCAAATATCTATGTGTATTAAATCTAGAATTTTTTCTCCCTTATATGTGGCAGTTTTGAGAAAGGGCAATCTGTGTGCTTTACCTTGAGCACATCCACTACAATCATTTATATTCTCACTCTCATTGAACGAAATCCCTTCCACCACTCCCATCTTTTTCATCTCTCTTAGCTTATCTAGATTCACATGCCTAAGCCTCTTATGCCACATGATTATATTATGAACACCAGCATAATAAAGTTTCTCCTTTTCATTGCTTAAAATTAATCTAAACATCCCTTAGCTTCCTTTTTCAGCACTTAAATAAACTTCCTCCTCAAAACTTGCAGTAAAGACTCATTTCCTAGTGCTAGTATCAAAACCCTTATCATCTAATAGAGACGTAGAGATGAGGTTTTTGTTCTGCTCCGAAATAAACAATACATAAGAGAATGTAACTATGGATGTCTTTCCTTCTACTAACACTTTCAAATCTAGTGATCCTACAAGAGTAGTAGTGACTATCCTCCCATCCTCGTACTCTATCTCTACGGTGGGAATCTTTCCTATCTTAGTCAACAGGTGTTTATCCTTACATATGTGTATGGAGGCACTTGAATCTACAATCCAACTTGCTTCACGTTTCATTCCACCGAAAGAACATTTTGTGCTTTCGTGGAATTTCTACTTCGTTTGTCGCTTCCAACTCCTCATCCAATAGAAGCTCATCATACACGTCTTCGGATTCCACCTCATGTACTGTGTCACAAGGGCCTTTTTCTTTCTTCTCGAGGTTCCACCGGTCTGCCCCTCCTTTAACCGAAACTCGGTTAGCGTAGTGCACTCTCCCATATAGTGCCGTGGTTTCTTACAAAAATGACATAAACCCTTGGGAGCCCTTGGTTCGAACTCGTCGGTCTGATTTTTTGTGCTCTCCCCCTCCGTAATTTCCGACCAGTCTCCGTGAATCCTTGTTCCTCCAATCTGTCCCAGCTGCCAAGGCTTGCCCACTCTTTCCTCCCCTTCGGATCTTAATCGTATTCTCTCGAACGAGAATCATTCCTACCACTGAGTTTCATATCCACCTTGAGTCCAACAAGTCCTAAATATGGTTGACTATGTTCTCGAACTCATCGGGTAACTTTATCAGTAAAAAATTAACCTTTTTTTTTTCCCTAAAGTCTTTTCAAGAACTCTCTAGCTCCATGAAAAGTGTAGGAAGCTCATTGCAAAAATCTAACATCTTCCCCATTTTGTATATATACTCGTAAACTTTCTGATCAGCTAACTGTTGTTGCTAAATCGTACCACTTTGGTACATCTTTATGAGAGCCATCCAAAGTTGATATGCCCTTTCCATTTGTAAGTGAGGACATGCAAGTCCTTGAGTAAGTTGGCGGAGGATGATGTGCTTTGCTGCCATATTTTTGAAGTCCCAGGTATCTCTATCATGAAACTCTGAGACCTCCCTAAGTCCTCTCGGTGGACAACTTTCAAGAAGCCTCTAGGATAACCTTGACCCGTTTGTGTTTCAGCAAAAATAACTGCCACCCTGGCAGACAAAAACTCTGACCAACTTCACCCTTGTGAAGACAAGACTCTGGTGAGTAGATAGCAAAAAGAATCTCTGAATTTGCTCCCTTGAGCAGTAAGTTATGGAGGGTCAAAGTTGACCTTTTGTATAGAAGCTCTTTGGGAGAGAGGGTCCTATCTTCTAATTTTTCTAAGTCGTATCTCTCTCACAGACTCTATTCACTGATGTACGGAACCAATCAGACTTCACTTTCGTACACAAAAGTACAGCTGCCGGTGTACTTCATGTACGGCTATTGTAGGACATGGCCAAAATGTCGACACGTGGTATGTCCCGATTTGCTTCCTTAATCCTCGAAGATGCCGCGATCTAATGTCATTCCGCCACGTGTCATCCGATGTGGCGATGACCACAAACCACCGAAATCCTATTTTGCGATCTCGGCGTTAATTCCGGCCGCTCGAATAAATTCACATTTAATCGTAGCGGTAATAAATACATGCGCGGTATTCGTTTCACTAAAGAATTAAATGCGCGGTATTGGTTTCTTATCCGTATCGGAATCCGTACTTTTACATTTACTAGATATATGTCTATCGTAAACAGTTACAGTTAAATGAACTATCCTACGTATAAATGTTTAACAAATAATCAAACCCTATAAAACATAACACTACCTCTAGACTTAACAGCTAAGGCTACCGGCTGTCTGCCAGCCGGCAAGTACCAGGATCAAATCCTGTCGCCGCCACATATCTTTTAGTAAATTAAACCCCTAACTAAAATATATTTTCCCGTAAACCTCTGGATAGCCTAGGTAGCCATGGCTTAGCTCCTTCTCCAATTTCTCAATGACTACGACAAGTTTGAGAAGTTGGAGAGAGAAGTTAAAGGTAGACTGCCTTGACTTCTTTCTTATTTCTATTCAGACCTAGAAAATACTTAAAAAGACCCTTAATTTCTACACTCCCCTTATTTTCTAGTCAATCTTTAATTCCAGACAACACTTTTCCCTGCAGAAAATTAGCTTAGGGGAAGACACATGTTTGGTCATCATATCTGCTACCATCTCACTATCTGGTCGGTACTCTAAACTGATAATTTTGTTTTCTACTTTCTCTCTAACAAAGCTGAGTCTAAAGTCCATGTGTTTAGCTTTAAAATGATGTTTAGGATTGGCAGAAATAGCGATTGCTGCCTGATTATCACAAAAAAAAATTTGCACACCACTCTTAAGGTGACCAAGCTCACCAAGCAAAGACTTGACCCACATCAATTCTTTTACAACAGAGCAAGAGGCCATATACTCAGCCTCCATGGTGGACTGAGCAATAACCTTTTGCTGTTTGCTACTCCAACAGCAAGCCCCATCACCCACATATAATACATATCCAGAAGTGCATCTCCTCATCGGAGCATCACCATAACTGGCATCACTCCAAGTAGTGATGTCAGTATCAAAAATGACATAAACCTTAAGGAGCCCTTGGTCCGAACTCGTCGGTCTGATTTTTTTGCTCCCTCTCGCCATAGTTTCCGACCGGTTTCCGCGAATCCTTGTTCAAATCGGTCGCAGTTGCTAAGGCTTGGCCACTCTTTCCTCCTCTTCGGATCTCAATCGTATTCTCCCGAACGAGAATCATCCCTACCACTGAGTTCGATATCCACCTTGAGTCCTAGAAGTCCTTGAGTGAGATGGCGTAGAATGAAGTGCTTTGCCGCCATATTGTTAAAGTCCCAGGTTTCAGTATCATTCTCCTCGTTCCTCGGAATAGGTAAGATGAATGCCGAACCAGTTGTTATTGGTGGGGTCGCCTTGTTCTCCTTTCCTTTGTCCACCACCTCTCCTTCTTTTGTTTCCTCTGTTGAAGGTGGATCCTCTTTTCCAAAGAATATGCTTCCTCCAAACCATGGAGGAATTCCAAGACTTGATGGACGCCATAACTGTCCACTCACTATCCCCCAAAACTTTTTTTCCCATAGAGCTTCTATCATCATACTTTCCCAGTATATGAAGCGAGTTCCATTAAAAATTGGTACCCTAGAGGGTGGGCCCATAACTTGAAACTCTGAGACCTCCATAAGACCTCAAAGTGGACAGCTTCCAAGAAGCCTCTAGGATAACCCTGACCTCTTTGTGTTTCAGCCAAAAAGCTGCCACCCTAGCAGACAAAAACTCAGACCAACTTCAACCCTATGAAGACAAGACTCCCCTGAGTCGATAGCAAAAAGAATCTCTGAATTTGCTCCCCTGAGCAGTAAGTTATGGAGGGTCAGAGTTGACCTTTTGTACAGAAGCTCTCTAGGAGAGAGGGTCCTATCTTCTAATTTTTTTAAGTCCTATCTCTCTCACAGACTCTATCTACTGATGTATGGAACCAATCAGATTTCAGTTTCGTACACAAAAGTATAGGTGCCGGTGTACTTTATGTACGGCCATTGTATGACATGGCCAAAATGTTGACACGTGGTATGTCCGGATTCGCTTCCTTAATCCTCGGAGATGCCGCGACCAATGTCATTCCGCCATGTGTCATCCGATGTGGTGATGACCTTAAACCGCCGAAATCCTCTTCCACGATCTCAGCGTTAATTCCAGCCGTCCGATTAAATTCACATTTAATCGTAGCCGTAATAAATACATGCGCGGTATTCGTTTCACTAAAGAATTAAATGCGCGATATTGGTTTCTTATCCGTACCGGAATCCGTACTTTTACATTTTCTGGATATATGTCTTCGTAAACAGTTAGAGTTAAATGAACTATCCTACGTATAAATGTTTAACTAATTATCAAACCCTCTAGAACATAACACTACCTCTAGACTTCACGACTAAGGCTACCGACTGTCTGCGGCCGGCAAGTACCTGGATCGAATCCTGTCGCCGGCACATATCTTTTAGTAAATTAAACCCCTAACTAAAATATATTTTCCCGTAAACCTCTAGATAGCCTAGGTAGCCATGGCTCTAGCTCCTTCTCCAATTTCTCAGTGACTACGACAAGTTTGAGAAGTTGGAGAGAGAAGTTAGAGGTAGACTACTAGGCTTCTTTCATATTTCTATTCAGACCTTGAAAATACTTTAAAAGACCCTTAATTTCTACATATCATTCTCTTTGTTCCTCGGAATAGGTGACATGAATGTTGAACCAGTCGCTATTCGTGTGGTTGTATCTTTCTCCGTTCCTTTCACCACCACCTCTCCTTCTTTAGTCTCCTCCGTTGAAGATGTATCTGCTTTCCTTGTGAATCTGCTTCCTCCAAAACCTGGAGAGATTCTCAAACTTTATGAACGCCCCACTCGTCCACTCACTATCCTCCAAAACCTTTTCTCGCATAGAGCTCCTCTCATTATACTTTCCTAGTATATGAATTCAGTCTATTAAAGATCGGTACCCTATAGGGTGGGCCCATAACGTGAAACTCTAAGACCTCCATTGATCCTCAGAATGGACATCTTGCAAGAATCTTCTAGGATAACCTTGACCCCTTCGTGTTTCAGGAAGAATAACTACCACGCAAAAAATTGACTAGCTACACCTTATGAAGGCTTACAAGATGATGGCAAAGAATCTCGACCTGTTCTGTAGTGGTAAGTTGTGGAGGGTCGAAGTTGACATTGAAAGCTCAGGAGGAGAGTCCCATCTGCAAATTTTCATAGTCCTATCTCTCTCTAAAACTCTATCTAGAAGTGCAACCAATCATAATACATTCTTACGAAATTACAAACTTGTACCACTATATCGAGCGTTTGACGTGACGTAATGCTTATCACGATTAGTTTCCGTATTCTTGGAATTCCGAGTCAGTCGCGGTGACCGTGTCATTCGTGTGGTACACCATAAATAAATCATCTTACCGATCTCACATTCTTTATGGTCGTCTGATTGAATGTCGATTTCAATCATAGCCGTTATAAATATTTGTGATCTATTTGTTTCGCTATAGAAACAAATGCGCGGTACTTATTTCTTCTTCTTACTCTTAATCCGTACTTTTCATAACTGACTCTTTGTATCTCGTATATAGTTGTCGTTAATTGAATTAGCCTATATGTTAACTTTTATATATTTGTTAAACCCTATATTGTCTACCACTAATCTTAGACTAAATGGATGAGGCTACCGACTACCGGCGGCATTACCTATCCGTAGGTACCAGGATCAAATCTTATAAGCGACAGCTCTCATTTTAGTAAATCAACTACTTTACTACCTCAAAAATCTCTGGATAGCATAGGAACCCATGGCACTAGCTTCCTCTCCAACTTCTCACTGACAACAACGAGTGTGGGAGTTTGAGAGAGAAGTTAGAGACAGGCTGCCTTTGCTTCTTTTTCCGTACATTATCTTAGACCTAGAAAATACGAAAACATCAATCAGTTTCTACAAAGAAGTACTGACAAAATTTGCTATGTTGGATTCTAAGCCGGTCTTGACACCACTAGATACCAAACTACAATATCACAAATTTGAGGAGGAAACTGTCCACGTGCCCTATTGTGAGGCTGTTGGAAGTTTAATGTATTTAAGTGTGGCCACGCGACCAGATATTTCAGCCGCAGTTTCTGTCATGAGCCGATTTTGTCAAGCTCCAAAAAAGATTCATTGGGAGGCCATGAAGAGGATATTTCGTTACCTTGCAGTTTCTTGGAGTTCGCAACTCCAGCCAACTTTTGTTTTAAGTTCAACCGAAATAGAATACATGGCAGCGTGTCACACATCTAAAGCGTTGATTTGGATTAATAGAGAATTGGGAATTTTAATTGGCAGTATGAAAATATTTTGCGACAACATGAGTTCGATGGCATTGGTGAAGAATCTTGTTTTTCACAAAAGGACAAAACATATTAGGATTTAGTGGCACTTCGTACGCGATTTGGTCACGGCAAAGGAAGTTCAGTTTTTGTATGTTTCAACGTTGGAGGAAGCCGTGGATATGTTGACAAAAGCCGCGGCTCATGATGTACTTTTGAGGGGGAGACCTAAATTAGGGTTGATATGATGATTACAAGTTTGAGAGGGGGATTTTTAAGTCAAAATTTGTAATCGGCCGTCGCGGTCTGTCGCACGAATGACTAGTCTGTCTTATTCAGTCAAAGTTGTAGTCGGTCGTCGAGGTATGTCGCGCGGCTGGCTAATTTGTCAGTACGTGAAGTTAGTGGGCTATTTTGTTATTACATAAAGTAAGTGGTCCAGGCTGTTTTTATTAAGTCGTTTAGTGGATTGTAGTTTCGTGATCTCGCGAAGATTTTGTTGAACGACGACCAGGTTATGTTTCGTTTGGTGTGTACGGTATTTAGTTACGGTTTGTCTTTAGTTGGTTTTGACTTTACGTATGAGTTGTACTGGCAGTTCTTTGTGTTTCGTTGTTGACACATTTTGACTTGTACGCACTTAGTGCGCACTATATGGTTTGGTTTGATTTGTAGTTGAAATAATGAAGTCACAGTAAATATACTTTATACTACAACTTAGAGGGAGTCGGAAGTTAATCTTTTATGGGAGAAAATGTCTATGAAATATATTGGCTTTTGTGGACAGTTCGTTCTTGTGTGATTTTTTTTTTGAATGCTTCCGCTACAGTCTTGCACTCTGTTTTTGTGTAAGATCGTATCGTTTTTTTATGACAAGCGCTAAAGTGAGCTTCCTGTTCAAATCCATTTGTTTCGGCAATCAAGTCCGTCAAAGTTTTGCAATTGGCCGTTCAACGGCGAGATTGCCGCCAAGTTTCAAATTACCAGTGGTGTTGTCGCTGTGCCGAAACCGAAGTTTCGTACGGTTGTTTAATACGTGCAGAACTCCTCTCCATGTTAGCGTGAGATTTTTTTGCATAGGGAACCGACTTCTCCGTGAGTTCGCATGCGCCTAACTTGCAAGGACCGTACTATACTGGAGGATTTCGTTTTGTAATGTATGGAAAATATATCTTACCATAATCTTTGACTTTGTGGAAGTCTTTTTTTCTGTAGTATCTGTTTTTGTCAAAGGTCAGAGAGTAGTTTCAATTGAGCAGCAACCCTACCTATAATAGTTAATAATCAGTCATTGTATTGTATCATTTTACAGTGATTAGCAATTAGCTACGAGTGTCACAGTTTTTGGTCGGCCAATGAAACAATATTTTGCAACGTTAGACTCTGTTTTTGTTTTTTTCGTTTGGGCTTCTTCCCAAGCATTCAATCTTTGCAAAGTCCTTGAGGCTTGCCACTTTGTATTTATCAAGGCGTGGAATATTTTGATATTTGTTGTTGCCCCGCGCTAATCATGGACCGGGAGTTTGTTTTATGCGGCTTCATCGAGAATATGTTTTTACCCTTCGATTGTGCGTAGCGTTCATTTGGTTTAATTGTGTTGTAAGAGTTTGTTGTACCGTAAAGTTATATGTTTTGTTCTATCTTGTCGTTGAAGGTATGCGTGTATGTACTTGTTACAAGCGTATTTATATGGTTGTCACACGTTCTACTTTCTTGTGTGATTTTACTTCTATGTAGGATATGATGCTCGACGATATTTGGCTAACAAGACGAAGGAAATTCAAAGGGGTTTGAGGCTTCTTAGAGGCATTGAAGGTGAAGTTTTTCCTATTTAATGAGCATGCGTTGTGAGAGAGGAGACTAAGGGTGAAGTTCCATCAAACGTTTCTGTAATCGTACGGCCAACTCTACAGACCGGGTTGATTGAATCGATGTTCCATCACGAAGAGTCTGTAATCCACGTGTCTTAAATTGACTGGCACCACGTAAGCTGCTATCCAATATTGAATATCCTTAAGATTTTTAGCACCGAAAAAGTTTACATCAAATCTTCACTTGCGTACCATATACCTGCGTAAGAAATCATCATACAACAGACTTTTTGGAGGCGCAAGTCTTCTATGCCAGCTCATTTTTTAGGGTTATTGTTTTCAAACATAACGAAATTCCTTTGAGAGAAATAGTGTGACAAACAAAAGTTACCGAAAATAGAGTGACAAAAGAGAGTTACAAAATTACATTTTTATTTTCGGTTGTATTTTCGAAAGCGCGTATCATGTGCAAACTTCGTCAATTTTTGTTGGTTTTCCATCATGAAACGTAGCTGTATCGTCCAGCGTGTCAACATTTGTTTTTTTTTGTATATGCCAACCCACCTCCTAGAGGTACGCTGACAGTAGAAAAATGAAGCGAAAGCCTCGCGGATGAACATTTTGCGGTTAGTATTACCTCCCATACCTTCGGAGAGTATTGGCAAGATTCTCTATAATGCTGTTTTTCGTGTAAAAACAAAATAAGCGGTACGGTTTGATACAGATAGTCGCGGCTTTCCGCAAACTACCCCACTTTTCATTAGATGGAACGTCACCCTAATATGTGTCATTATAAAAGGAGAAAACAAATTTAAGCACACTATTATGTCATGTTCAAAATAGCGTATTAAACCCGAAGTCTATCTTGTAAACACAACAATTATACGTTTCTTCGTACTAAGTTAGTCGTGTCTTACTTTTAATTTTGTCATTTCGTTACGTTCTTCCGTCAAATGTACAATTTGTCTTTCAGTGTGCTAAACCGTGTTTGCTAAACCCTCAGTATCGCCAACTCAATTGCAAGAAATTTATGTATATTGAACCGCAATAAATCCATTCTCAATGAAATCACAGTAAATTTATTTTTTGACAAAATCACAGTAAATTTTTAGTCGACTAAATTGCAAGAATTTTAGGAACAACAAAATCATAGTAATATTGCCACGAAAATACAAGAACTTTATCTATATTGAAATTACAGTGAATTTCTCCATAATCGAAACCGAGGTATATTTATCTGTATAGAAATCGCAGTAAATTGTCAATGACGAAGTTGCAGGAAAATCATAGTCGACAAAATTGCACTAAACTTATCAATAACAAAATTGTAGTAATAGATTTATTAAGGACAAAATCACAATAAATTTATCGTCGACGAAATCGCAATAAGTTTATTGTCTTCGAAGTCGCAAGAAATTTAAGGACAACTAAATCGAAGTAATTTTATGAACAGTCAAATCGCAGGAGATATCCCACTGAAGAGCTATGTTTCACAAAATTTGTTTGGTGTGAAAAGAGGAGGAAAAGAGGGGATGGAGGGGAGAGGGAGGAAAAGCCTTTAGGGAATTTTTGGGTCTAAATCATCCAACTTACACTATAGGTAGTGCCCCCCAAATGAGCAACTTTAACCCTTGCCAAAAAGTAGTTGGGGAGGGAGAAGGGAGAGGGGGAGGAATGGGGAACGAATAGTGAAAGGGAGAGGAAGAGGGATATTATAACGAGTCATCTCGGATGAGGGACAAGATATGTGCTCCAATGGCCTTTACAACTCATGAGGCAATGGCGTTGGAAAGGGAGGGGAAGGAGGGTGTTATTTGCTTGTAGGATGGGGAGAAGAAGACGAGAGAGAGAGGGAGTTAGGTAGGGGAGAGCGGAGGGATAAAAGAAAGGAACAGAGAAGGATTTTGTTCCTTTTTGCAAGAAATTCTGGCGGCCTCTTTGGGCCTGAAGTTAAGGGGTGAGGGGAAGCCCGAGGTCCCAACAAATGGGTTGGAGGGGAGAGAATGTAGGGAGGGAGGGGGGGAGGATAGGCGAGGGGGAGGGGGAACACTACCTTAGAGAGGTGTGGATAACTGTGTTTCCCTCCACTTGCCCACTCCCCCCCCCACGTCTTGTGCTCTCTCTCCCCTCTCCTTGTGCTCCCCCCATTGCTTATATATACACATGCAGAGGTAGAGAGAGAAAGGCAGTTGTGAGACATACAATGTGACAGCATATACACACAACATGTGACGGTAAAGTCAATAAAAAATTGTCGAGATAAAATGGAAAGAAATAGTTTGTTATGTGCGATAAAGCTGAAAAAGAAAATGATTCTTCTGTACAATTACAGAAAATTATACACTTATGTATGAGAAAACCAAAAAACAACAAGTTTCGAAAATATGATAAAATAGTTGAAGTCAGATAAAATCGAAAAGACAGTTTTGTCAAGTATGATAAACTAAATAGTGAGCCTATTAAGTGCGGTAAAATGGAAGTAAACACTTTTGAGTACAATATAACTTGGGAAGTAGGTCCTCACCAATACAAAATATTGTAACAAAACCACATTGAACAAACCATCAAAATAGTAAGAATGTAAAAAAAGAAAATGTAAACTTGTTGAGGCCTTTCGAAACATGGAATTGTAAGCAGTATAGTAAATGTTTGTCGTTATGGATTTTGAAATTAGCAACAAGCTAGAAAGATTCCAAAAGGCCAAAAAAGAGTTTTTTGTATTCCACCTTATCATTGTCTCCAAAAGCTTGAATTCGCCCAATCAAAATATGCTTGTCTCGTTATATGCAATCTTGCAGATGGTCGGATGACCACCCACATATAATTATCCCATTGGTTCTTCACGTGCACCTTTTCAAAATTGGCTCTAAGAGACGACAATTTTGTGTGACATGATGGTGTACTCTTGTACTTGAGCTTGTGGCCCCAGTGAGCCATGGCCCGTACATGGCCCATGACTTGTGTGGGGTGTGAGCGCATGGGTGCATGGCCATGCATGCGCCGTGAGGGAGAAGCTAGCGACGGCCACAACGCTTGCAAGGCGTCATGCAAGGCCGCAAGCGCCATACATCGCTGAGGGGGCAACGACAACACTAAAGACCGATGGCGAGGCCCGACCCACCTTGAAGGGAATTATCAAAAGCAAATAGGAATGGGGGCTTCGAATTAGGAAACAATAACAAGTGGTTCGAATTAGGAAACATGTACCTCCAATGTAAGCATAACCTTCTCTGAAGTTTGAGAAGTCGATCCCTAAATAAATGCTCGACTCTTAGATATGTTTGGTATACTGGTATGTTCAACTCTGTTCAACTTTGAATTCTTTTCTGTCTTTATGTGTTATTAGTTCCTATTGAGCATCTTTGATGTTGGTGATTACCTAGTGTCAGTTTAAGAGCAAGCATAGTGCTAGCTCCACAACTACCTTTTTCTTGAAATCCAATAATATGCAACGTGTCTCAATCCATGTGTATGTGCCCGTAAACTTATCTAGCTAGGCCTTGAGGCTCATAAATTGTGAATCCCAATTACTCATGCAAACAATATGACGGCCTCAAAAGTGACGTTAAGTGGGTGTGTGTATTGTCATCGATGAAAGAAAGGGTCACAAAAGATAATTGATAAATGGCATTAGTACTATCACAAGTGCAAAAAAAGGTCGGTCTCAATATCACCAAGAAGTTATTAGACCTTAAAAAATTGTTTTATACAATTTAAGCGTAAGTAGACTAAAAAGAAAAATATGTAAGACCACCACTCTTTGAACTCCTAGGTGAAACCATAGTAGAAATTAAGTAAAAAAACACTATTTTGAATACTTTACTTATATAGACTGAAGACGGATATTTAGAAATAATATTAAAGCTTGACAATGTACTAGCCACTCTGATCTGAACAAGTGTGATTTTTGGATTCGTCTCGCAGTTGCCATTTAATGCATATGTTTAACGTGCGAGAACAATTTACAACTCCATACACTTCAACCCCATTTAGTAAGCGTACTATAAGGGAATATCGGTAATTATACTTAACAACATATAATGCTTCCAACCGTTTTCGCCCTTTAAAACTATGACATAATCCCGCCTCCATTCGTCCACTCACGACAAATTCCTCGAACGATTCGCTGAACCGATGCAGTTTACCGGTTTTGCGATATCCTGTACTGTACTTCTGCGTATCCGTACAATAATATCGTATGAAACGAAGAGTAAAACACCGTCTGACCCAAACTGACGGGAGAAAACCACAGTAGCGGCCGAATGTCCTCAACTGCCGCCGTAAATAATATAGTCCCAAAATTACGGAATTAACAGAACCGACGGTTTCAAAAACGCGCGTTTTATGCGCATAGGACAACTATGAAAGTAACCAAAACTGACGGCTTAAGTAAAAACTGTACGGATGAAGCCGCAATTCCGTGAAAGGTGCAAATCCGTACAGACAAGTTACAACCGTACAGTGACGGGGTGAGATGTTCTTCCAACACATCCCTCTCCCTTCACCTCTCTCGCTCGCTCTCCCCTTCCATCCCTCCTCTGCCTCCCTTTTCAGCTCCCTCTCTGCCTTTTTTCTATCCCTCCTATCCCTCGTTCCCTTTCCCTCTTTTTTCTTGCATTTCCTATCCGCCTTTCCCTGACCTATTCTTTGCCCCCCTCTCTTTCCTCCCTTTTTCTCTCCCTTTCTGTCTCCTCTCCTTCCTGTTATCTTAATCTCTTCCTTACAGAGGGTGCCAAACTTTCCTTTCTCTCCCTTCCCCTCCTCCTCTCTTATCCATCTCTCTTCCTCCGTTCTGATTCCTCACAAGTCCGTACAATCCGTACAATTTGGACTTTCTCTCTCCCAATCCGAAATGTCTCAACATTTTCTTTCGGCGAATCCGAAACGTCTCAACATTTTTTTTGGGCGAAAGAGAGAAATGATTCTACATAAATAAAATGAGTGGCGGTTATTTAAGAGGCGGCTGACGCCAGTCCCGGATGGAGTGTACGGACGAGAGAGAGGGAAGGAAACTGTAACGGAGTCCGTACAGTGAAGAGTGCAAGGAGGGAAGGGGTGGAAGGAGGGAAGGTGGGTGACACGGGGCACTTGTAATTGTGGGATAATTTGGGATTTTGCGAATTTAAGAATATAGGAATTTCGGAATTTGGAGAATTTGGGGAATTTGGAGAATTTGGGGAATTTGGGAACTTGAAAAGTCAGAAATTTGGGAATTTGAGAAATTGGAAATTTTGGGGAAAATTGGGAATACTTGAGAATTGGGTAATCAAGTTATTATGGAAATAGAAAGTTGTGGAATTTGGGTAGTTGGGCGACACTGGGCACTTGTACTTGTGGGAGAATTTGAAATCTGGGAATCGGGGAATTTGGAAATTTGGGAATATAGGAATTTTTGCAATTTTAGGAATTTGGGAAATTAGAAATTTGGAGAATTTGGGGAATTTGGGAATTTTAAATTTTTGGGGAAAATGGGAATATTTGAGAATTCGGGAATCAAGGTATGTCGGAAATAGGAAATTGTTGAATTGGGGTCTTGGGAAATTGGGAATATTTGAGATTTTTTTTTTTTCTTTTTTGAGAATTGGAGAAAGGGAATTGTGAAATTGCGGAAAGGGAGAAATGGGGATTTAAGAAAATGGGAAAATTGGGAAATGGAGGAATTGGAAGGGGGAACAAATCGAAGGAGGGGGGGAAGGAAGGGAAGGAAGAAAGAAAATGAATGGAAGTGGCATGGATTGGAAGGAAGGACATGGACAAAGATGGGGGGTGGAATGAGGATGGTGGAAAGGGGGAGGGGGGAAGGGGTTCGAGAGAAGGTGAGGAGGTGGAAGAGAGACAGGGAAGTGGAGAGAGGGGCAGGGGGGAAGGGGGAGGAGGGGGGGGACGAGGTAGAGTGTTGAGGGATTTTTGAAATGGATTGCATTTAATTTATTTACATTTTAATGTTTGGGCATGTTGGAAGGGTGGGACTGGCAGAGGGGGCGGGGGAAGAGAGAGAAGAGGGAAGGGGCAATCGCGGGGAGGGATGGAGGTGGAGGTGAAGGATGTTCTTTGATCCTTATGACCCTTACCCTTAAAAGTCTTTTTTCTTTTTTTTCTTCTTATTTGAATCTTATCATTATTTTCTCTTAAAAGGTCAAATTGCATTTTTCAGACTTTTTCTTTCGTTTTTGTTTTTCTTCTTTGTGTGTGAGTCTGTGTTTTTTTTAAATATATATAAATTTATATATATATATATAATTTTTTTTTTGTTTATTTGTTTTTGTTATTTATTTATTTATTCAAAGGTCGATACGACCCTCATAACAGGCAAGAGTGGATCTCATGGTTAATTACATTGATTCGTCCATTTCTATGAACCAAGCCGGTTTCAAAACGCTTTAAGACTTTCACTTTATCCCTCCACCTGACTTTCCCTTTCCTTTCTCTTCCTTTATCCTCTGCTCTTTATTTAAGCATAAAAGACAAAAGCGAAATTTAACGGATGATTTTAAAACCTGACCCTGGGCATATCTTGATGTTATTTATTTATTTGATTGTTTATCTGAGCACATTTGAAATTCATTTTGTTCATCATTTTTTTTGTTTTTTTTTTTTTTTTTTTTTTTTTTTTTTTTTTTTTTTGTTTTTTTTTTTTTTTTTTTTTTTTTTTTTTTTTGTTGGTTTTTTGTTTTTTTTTTTTTTGGAAAATTTGTGATAGATAGAGAGACAAACTGGCTAAATGAAATTTTCAAATTCCAAAATCAAGAAGGAATTGAGATACAAACTGGAGAATTTTTTGATAGATAGAGACAAAGTGGTGAAGTAAAATGCCATTTTCTCCGCCGGAAATGATATACACCTCGAATAAAAATCGGTTAACTTCGATACTTTTTCGAATTCAGTACCAGAAATAGTATGGATAGAGAGATACTTTTTGTCAACTTACAATTTTTGTAATATCAGATACCGGAGAAACCAGTTTTTACTTTTTACCTGTACCATATATAGTGTGGATACAAGAGAAGGCTATAAGCTTAAGGTGATTCCAATACCGAAAATAGTGTGGAGACCAGAAAACCAGTTGACTTCTAAATTTTTTCTACCGAGTAAACATTGTGGAACGGGAGAGACCTTAACAAAAAAATAGTTTTCCATCGCATAAGTAGTGTAGATATCGGAGAAATTAATAAAAACAAATATTTCCTAAAAAATAAATGTGTGCATACCGAGAAATTGGTGAACTTAGACATTTTTTTTCACCACGTATAGTGTGTATACCAAAAGAACCCAACAAGAGATAATATTCCGTACCAAAAACAATACCGGAAAAACCGATACAAAAAAAAAATGTTCTCCTCCCAAAAAAAAAATTAAGAGTGTGTCGAAGAATTGAATGTTAAATGAATGAGAAACGAATGTTTTTGTGCACCATAAATAGTGTGGATACCTGGGAGACAAATCAGGAGCTCTTTACTATACCATAAGTAGCGTGGATGTTGAGAATTTGCAAACAGAAACAAAGTTAAAAACTAAGAAACTATTCAGGAAAGGGGGGAAAAGAAAACGGGAGGAGAAGACTTTTTGGGAAGGCGAGGGGAGGAGGAGGAACAAAGAATGGGAAAGGATTTGGGGAGGATGGAGAGGAAAAGAAAGTAATGTGAAGGAGAGGAGGAACAAATGTTAAAGTTAACGATTTGAACCACAATTATTTTCCCAAAAAAAATAAAAGTTTCATAATCTAGTACTATGTTGCATTTAGCAAGATTTCTTTTTCAATAATTTTCGATTTACAAATTTTGGGAGAGTCATCTTCATGATGGAAATTGACTTTTTTTTGTCTTTTTATTTTTTTCTCAAACAGGTAAAAAGAAATAAAGTACCCGGGCAGTAATATGAATTAGTTAATCGCGACGGTGGCAACCAAAAAAGAAAAAACAAGACAATGTATTAATTTTAACAATGTTATTTGTTGACCGCTATGATTTCATTTTTTATTTTTTTAACCCTTTGTTGCTAGTAATTCTTCCTCTAGAGGGGCAACCGTTGTATCCAACTGAGCGCCGGTTTAGAAAAAAATAGGCATTATTTTTTAATTGTTGTACATGTTGTAATTTTATTATTAAAAATTTCCCTCGGCGAGTTTTTAAGAGATTCGAGCTTGGTGTAATATTGCGTTGACAAAGACGATAAAGTAAAGTTTGGAGAAAAATGAGGTTAAGGAGAGAAAGTTTTCAATATTATTCCTTTACGTTGTTATTTATTAAGTTTTTCACAATAAAACACTACAAGGAGTTTCAAGTTTAAAACCAATTTGTGTTTACAAGTTTTGAGTAGATTTTCAATACAAATTTTCATGAAATAAGTTAGGACTTGTTGCTAAGTTTTTGTTTTTCTCATAACGCGATGAAGAAAAGAGGTAAATTATGAGAGAATAATAAGACTTGACTTGCAAAGTTGTAAATTCTGACTACATTTGTCCCATTCATAATTACTGTAGAGTTCTTAAAGTTATACATTGTCAAAATGATGTTTCAGTCATCTCTACGACTTGGTATTGACACATTTTTAGGGCTGGCGTTATTATATAATTTGTTACTTTTTTTTGATATTGCCATTATTTTAGGGCTCAATTCTTTTTTTTTTACATAAGTGGCGTTATTTTAGATTTCCATACATTTTAAAAAATGTGGCGTTACTTTAAGGTTTGATTCTTTTTTTGGAACTCGGCTTATTCAATCCTAAATGAAGAAACCATGAACAACCATCAACGAGAAGGAACTAGAAACCAAACACATGAACACCACTTTTCCAACAAACAAAATTGCTTGTTGATTTTTTAAGCCATTTTCAGCATTTAGCGCCCTTCAAATTTTTGGTACGTCCCTCTCTCGCTCTCTCAACCCCCTTACACTTTCACTCTCTTCCCCATTCGCTGTTTTGGTATAAGTTCTTTAAGGGACAAATGCTCATCTTAACTCACTTTAAACTACTGAAAATCTTAGATAACTGAATAGTATTCATCTACGACTAACTGTTCCAACTTAAAACATGACCAACTTGAAAGGTAACACAAAGTACTAGAAGTACAACATCTTAACTTACTCGGTGGTCTTTTTCCTACGAAGTGGCATCAAATAAGGAACCTCCAAGGTAAACAACCAATCACACTTTAAAAAGGACATCAAAGGGGAACTCCAAGGGTGTGAGAAGTCCACTGTTTTCAGGTAACCGAACCGACACTAGGGACATCAATTCTGTTGTGGTGTTACAACTCTTTTTGACTCTCTTCACAGGATCAAAACAGAGAAACTGGTAAAAAGTACTCCCGCGAAACTCTCCATGCTTTCTAACATGGCCCTGTTTTGGAAACACAGATAGTCGGATCATTTTTTTTGTAAAGAGATCGCAAAAGACTGGCACTACACGGACGGCCGTTTAAACCTTTGAACGTGTTCGGTTTTTTGAAGCATTTATTCAGACTTGCACACGTGGACGTTGCAAGGAGTTGGAAAGGCCTCCCTTTGCAGTTCGCCTGATTCGACCCCAAATCTCCGGCATCGAGGCAAACCTGAATTCATAAAAACCATAGCAGTTTCTCTTCCTTACAAAATGTTTGGGTTTGTCTAAAACAGAAAGAGAGTTGCAAACACAAAATTTCTGACCATTTTGCTGACGTCACTACCAATGTCAAACTCTTATACTGGCTCGTTGTTTTTTGTCCTTTTTGTGACGTACCTCTTCATTGGGACCTATCATAGTGGTGGCAGAACTATCGATGCGTGAGCAAAATATTCCCAAATTGATCGTGTAGAACTTCATGGTATTCTCAAGTTTCGTGACACCAGGATCCATGCGATTTGCAATAATAGAATCGCATGTATCTTCTACTTTGACTTCGTGAAACTTCACGCATGGTAGGGTGTACGGAAGATTTCCTCGTTTGATGCACACCTGAAAAATATTAATTTATCAGATAAAAATACGCAGTTAGCAGTCGACGTGAATCCTCAACTTTGAAATGCATTTAACTTCCGTATTAGAATTGGTCATTTGAAAATTAACAAAAAGTTCTCCAAACCTGCTGGAAAGGCTGAAGGTCGTTGCAATCAAGATCTGGGTTTGGTGAATCTGGTCCGAAGAGAGAGGCCAGATCGAACATCTCTTGAATCGATTCACAGGAGTCATCCTGCAAGCAAAAAATTAAGCTTTAATTAAACATAATCAATTAGCTCTTAATCAAACATAACTTACAATCAAAATCATGCAGAGCCGCATGAAGTCGATAAAAAAGGAAGATTAAATTTAAAAAAACTCTCAGTGCGCCCAAAAGTAAGTCTTTTAAGCCAAACATACTGTAAACAATGGCAGAAAATATCCCATTGCCAAAATTGAAATCATAAATTGGCATCAATCACATGTTGGAAAAAGTATCCTGTTGTCATTTCACCCAATTGCTGCAATCCAATGGGAATAACTGACCGTCGCCACGGTGTATGGAAGAGAGCAGTTTCGATAAGCAGTCACATTAACAACTGTTCCAGGAGGCAATGGGATGCCGCAGTTCAATCGCTGCAATACGAAAATAGTCCAATCAGAATGCTTCTGGTGTTCAGGTGTCCAGTCAGAGTGTGCTCCTTATATGGTGCATGTATCTTCTTTAGCTATTATTTTTAGCTATAAGGTGGTCTTTTCACATGAACATGTTTTGAAAAATCTTTGAGATTAGAGACAAAACGTGAACCATAAACAAGCATGAAAGCATTTACTTTTTATGCATACAGTTTCGACCAGTTATGCTTCATTGAAAAAAACGAGATGCGTCGACATAAATCCACACTGGTTGTTTTTCATCTATCCGTGTTATTGTTCAAATGCCGGGATTTTGTAAACTCCACAAAGTGCTCACTGTTTTTATTTTTTTGTACGAAGAAGATACAAAACCAATTCAAAAAACAACGAAAACGGAATCTAAATTGGATAAGGATAGGAAAATAATTGAGTGAGAAGAAGTAAATAAATACAAGTCAGATACCGTTCACCGCAACAAGCAACGACATTGGAGTAAAATAACACAAAAAATGGGAAGATATCGATACCGGATTTTGATTTGAAAATTCAATTTTCGAAATTCCATACACACTGGAGATATTATTGCGGGTCATATTTCCACCATCTGGCACAGTATAAAAGTTCTGGACGTTTCCGAGGATGGCAGCTGCAAAAAGTGGACCATGGTGGATAGATTATAGTTTTTTTACAAACTTCACATGGCAAACATCACCTGAATATAGAAACGATTCGAACTGCTCAATTAGCGAAAGCACTACAGAATATCTGTTAAAAAACCGAATTCCCTTTTACCCTTCTAGTCTGCTATTTACCATGTCAAAAACCTGGGAAAGTTTGTTACATGGTACGTATGAGTTTGTTACTTTGTTTAGTTTGTTACTGGTAGGATAACTTTGCGAACGCTACTTTTGACGTTGTCAATATTACAGAAAAATGTATGACTACTAAAAAATTGTATAATTTTGTCGGAATGACTACTTGGGTTACTATTCAATGTCGCCAGTAGTATCGTATTTGTAATTGCCCTATGACCTGACACACTTGTCAGTTAGTTGCTTTGTTACTGACCTGGCACACATGTAAGAAGGTTCTCAGCTTCGTTGGCCGAATAGCCCAAAGGGCAAACACAAAGGTAAGTTCCCGGATAAAGCACAGAATTCACGCAAACTCCCACGCCACATGGATTCTTGGAGGTAAACGTGCACGGATTGGCTGCACGGCCACATAAAGCACCAATGTCCATTTAGAAAAAGCCATCAGATATAATTACGATAAGAAGAACATCCATCAGATATTAGTACGATAGGGAAAGTATCCATTGTAACCGAGAGTAGTCCGTTTTGTTTGTCGTAAGTTGTACTGGTGACGGAGACTAAAATTCAATTGCCCGATTTTTTTGTTTGGGAGGAAAAGTGCTCTCGGGTCTCTTAGCTTCAGCGGCAAATGGAAGGCTCTTCGTTTCAATGGACTTTTCCCCTTATGTTTTGACGTATTTCTAATGCAATAAAAACAAGTGTCATGTCACTAGTCAACAACCATACTGCAAAATATATCTCCAAAGCAGAAACCTTCACAACATCACTACTTTCTATCATTTCCTGCTTTCAAATGTTCAGCTCTCGATCTGAACAATGAAACCTGTCAGGGCTTTTTTGGGTCATAAAACTCTCGTTTTGCAAGTTGACCTGATTGATGGGCCCATTGCATGACGCGGGTCATAAAGTTGGCCATTCAGAATTGGCCACGTGGTCACTGCAAACGAAAAATAGTTAAAGAACGGAAAGAGCAAAAACACTTGGAACTCTTTTACTACGCCTAGATGACGGGTCAATTTTTTTTTTGGAGAACGATTCCCGAATTTGGGCATATCACTTTCCTGTTTGCACATACATTTGAAAATTCTCATATAACGCGCAATGTTTTTTGGTTCTTTTTTCTTTTTCTGTGAAATTTGAAAACACGGGTAAAATATGTACTATGCGTAAAAACAGTCAGCAATTGGTTTACAATTTTTACTTTCCAGCTTGCATTTTTGAATAAAATCGCCTCTCGAACTGTTTCAAGGACGAATTGTAACGATTCGAATGGAAACCTGACCAAGTGCGACTGGCATGATCCTAAAAGTGTGACCGCCATCCTCCTATAATATTCCCCTTAATTTGTAGCTCTTTATTATAATAGCGGTACTAAATGTTATGTTCGTTAGTGTATGAACCAGAGTACATGTAGACTACACTTAAGCAAACCCTTTTACAACAAAAAGGACTCTCTTGATTAAAAAAGTACTAGTTAAAGGACGAATTGTCCCCAATAGACCAGAAAAGGAGCCATAATTTCACCCAATCCGCAAATCACTTTTACAGGAATATATTGAACTCGCTGGAGTAGGCAGCTCGATTGCTTATGATGGCTTAACCTAACAACTAAAGTTTTGGACCAATTTTTGGTTAAATTGGTACCCTTCACAAATTCGCCTCCAATCTCCATGGATAAGTACTGACTACCTTCCTAGTTAACCTAGAAGCGGATAAATGAAGGCTAAACATTCCCAAATTTGAGGTACCTCTGTATTGAAGGAATTTGTGAAGGAAATAGGGGAGTAAAGAAGATAGGAGATGCGACATTGTTATTTCGTTTTTTTAAATGTGAGAACTTTTTCCGAAATGTCTTTTCAATGTCTGCTCAATGTGATGCAATGTTGTTTAATCTAAGTGCTTCCGCTGTTATGCATTTACTGTGGTGAGAATTGAAGTGAAAATTGATCCTATCAAAGGGGTGGGGAGGCAAAGAGGGAGGGAGGAAAGGAGGGAAGGAGGGACGGAGAGGAAGAGAAAGAGATAGAGAGGGAGAAAGAGAGAGGGAGAGAGAGCGAGTGGGAGAGGGAGAGAGAGAGAGAGAGAGGGTCTTATGCATATAGGACACCCAAAACTGTCAACTCCAGTAATTTTTCAAAAAAACTTGTCTCCAAAGCAATGTGAAGATGTACCTTTTTCTTTTTCTTTAAAGATGGAACACCTTGTTCTTTGGAAATAGGCGAATGCCGTACTATTGGTAAATGAAAGAAAAAGGAGTAAAAAGAAATATAAACCCAACGTAATCCCTGCCCCCTAACCCCTTTTCTTTTTCTATTTCTCTATTGGTGTTTTTTGTTTTTTTTCATGTTCGTAAACTATTTACTTGAATCCCTAATATCGAATTCTATATTTGGATTGACTTTTGTACTCAGAAAAAGGTAAATGATGCTCTTGTTGGGCCAGCTATTGATAGGGGCGAGAAAGAAAATATACATAACAACCAAGGAGAATAACAATGTTAGAATATAAGCTGTCATCAACCTTATTTGGTTCATAGAGTGTAGAAGTTTGACATTTGACTGAGTCCTCATTTAAAAATATCAAGAACACCCCATCCGATATGATGGTTTATTGGCTTGCCATCTTTGAACATAACTCACCATTTTCGGATCATAATTCTGGAAGGTGCTTCCACTTGCTTCTATGCTCACGATTGTTGGTTGTTGTTGGAGAGCCAAAAGCAGTCCTAGCCACCCATTCAGCTGGATCCTCTCAAAAGACGATATACTCCACGTGGTACTTGTCTGCAAATTCCAAATAGTAGCATGTTAAATGAAAGTACATGTGACAAGATTTTTGACAAGATTTTTCCCGCAAAGAAACCGTCGAATTTGGGGACTTTCAAAAGTGACCAGTCACAATATTTCAGAAAATTTTGAATTTTGGCAAACATAAAACATGCAATAATATGACCCAACGCAAAAACAAAACATTAAATTGTTCATTATGAAGGAATTTATGAAAGTTCAAAATTTAAACTACAAAAAAAAAGCAGTTTCGGCGCATTTGTTTTAAACCGTAACGTGGCAAGACCGTGCGCACTTGGTCGCCAAATACAGGAGTGACTTATTCCGTACTCTGGATGTGAAATGTAATTTTGAGTGAAATGTGAACTTTGTTTTACCTATCGGCTAATGAGGACGCTGGGATTCGCCAGCGTCATTACTATTCGGCAAGTAAAGGACCGAGATCTTGGCTGTCGGAATAACCAATATTGGACGGCCACGACATCCTTGAGTCACCGTTAGCTAGTTATAAATCACAAACAATAATAATTTGTTTTTTCGAAACTGAAAAGTTGATTCCCTAGGCGGACATGGAATCAAATTTTGTATTTTTTTGGTAAAATTCATTTGAGAAGGCGTTTTTGGTCCGATTCCGAAAAAAGTTTATCGGCTTTTCGATCGGATCAGTCAATTTCCACCTCTACTATGATGGAAAATAGTAGTATTTGTTTGTTTGTTCATTTTCTTTTCCTGGCTTTAACTTCACTGCATGTGGGTAAAACAACTTACTTGCCCTACCGAGCAAATGCCTGGAGTATATTCGGAGATCAACACAAGAGGATTCTTGGAGGCATAGTCGAGTGCTTCTGTTGGCCATCCACCTACCGAGCAATCACGTGCCAAACCTGAGCAGTTTAATAGCTGCTGCTCCGCGATAATCGGAACATCTGAACTTCCCGCATTTGTTATGTAAACGGCACTTTCGATAGCCGAAGTGGATGCAAATACCCAACAAGTGCCTGGAAGAGCCATAAACGCTGTTCATATTTTTAGAATCGAGGTAAGGTTACATGGTTCAACATCTTCATGCTGTCTAACAAATTTGAAGATGTAAAAAATTGATTGCCAATTTTGTAAACAATGAAAGGTGTAGCTCAAGTTTTCAAACATTACGTGTTAATTACTAAAATAAAAAGAAAATTCTAGCGCCGAAAGAGATGGTTTATGTGACTGGAGTGATTCTTGTAATTCAACCAATAGAATGTTCCATTTTCACAAGTCAGTCCCCAAGATAATTTTTGGACGATGTTTCTTTTATAATTTTGTCACCTTTGAACATCTATTTTTATGGCGAAGCACTTCGATTATTTTTCATCAAAGTCAGGTCTTGGGTCGTGACCTGAATAACGCTAAAGGTTATAGCTAGCTTTATGGCAATCATGCCAGCAAGTTTCATTGATCTCTTTTCTAAGTACAGGTCCCATGCTAGAAGTGTCTTTGACATACTGCAGTTTTGCTGGTCCTTAATGGAGGCCACAGCTCGTCGCTTCACCCAATTCCAGCTGGTCGCAACCATCCAAGATGGTTTGTTGTCGTCATCAGGCAATAAGTATCCCAAGCTCACATAGCGGAAATATTTGTTCAGATTTTTAGGCTTTGCTCCTTCAAGACTTGTAAGCCCTAGACCACGTCCCTCTGCAAGTTCAAAGTGGAAATTGGGTTAGAAATTTACTATCTTTGAGTCTAGGGGACCGATATGTAGTCCCGATCTTATCGATGACAAAATCAGCCCTGCAGTGGCATTTGCAATATTCTGTGGGGTTGATTATTCATCTAACTTTTTCGACCTTAATGCTTTTGTATTACATGCCTTTATCTGCTTCACCTTGTAATTGATGGAAACTAAAATTCATAAAAACGTGCGAAACCAACACTTATGAGTTCTCCCAGGGAAGAGACATGTGAGACAATACACTCTACTTACCAAATGTACAAGTTGCATTATTTTCACTTGTGGAATACCCTTTGTCACAAGTACATGGGACATCCAAACCCGTACAGTAGCCATGACCTCCGCAAACGCCCCTGGGCTGTGTTGTATTGCAAAACCTCTCGCAATCCGAAACACTTTTCCTGTCAAGTATCGAGCCTTCACAGCTTGCCGTGTTATCAAGATCAAAACAGTTGTTTTCTATATTGCCACAATTTGGATTGCTATTCACACTGATGCTTGCCGAGGAGAAGAAATTGTTGCTAACGTAAACTTTAAAGTCCACCAATGTTTGGAGTTCAATAGTGAAATCGCCAGTGAGAAGGTTGTTCCGCAAACTCCTGCAAGCAATAACCACAGTAGGTAAAGCAAGGGTCGCTATTTTTCTCCTCGCATGTTATATTTTCCTCACAAGATTTTTTTCTACCACACAATATAAAATCTAGAGTATTATGCACACACAATTGTCGCACTTTAGCACTAGATAACTCAGGTATGTCACCCATGGTGGGACATATTTGACCCTCCACAAATTTTTGTAGACTATGCATGATCATCAACATTAGTCAATGTTTAAATGAAGATATAAATTATAACAAGCTTTTGTTTTTTGGGAAAATGAATAATGAAAATTGCAAAAAATACTGATTTTAGAATGTAAATTTTGTTTTGGGCAGTGGACGATAACCAACTTTCACCTTTTTGTGATTTTTTCTTTCTCTTTTATTTGTAGACAAAGGGACTGAAAAAAGTTAAATTGATTTTTTATTTCTCAAGTTTTAAGTATCGAAAGACATCCGAAGGTTTTGACAAGGATGGCCATTACGACTTTTATGCTTGACATCTTAAAAAATTAAAGGCTAAACAAATGTTCGAGTTACTATTGACGTCGCGCCATCATTAACGTACGTGTTAAATAAAACGACACTATGACAAATTTAAAAGATGTAACTTACAATTCTTCAAGTTTTTTAAGACTGGAAAAACTTGCCGGCATTGTGCCCATCCACTTGTTAAAGGAAAAATCTCTGCATAAAAATTAGGATATGACATGAAAAATTAAGTAAAGGAAATTGGGTCCTTTTGTGGTACAAAATTAGATCAGCAGCTTGAATGTCTCCTTACTTTTGTAGTAGCCAAAAAAGTGGGTAGAATTTGGATTAACTTACAATATTCGCAACTTGCTTAGGCTGCCCATATTTGCAGGTAAAGTACCATTGAAATTGTTCTGATCCAGATACCTGGAAAATTCATTTGAAGGAGTTGCCTGAGCTCTAAGATTGAACGCCCTCATCTCTAACTCAGCATGCAATCGACCTTTAACCAAAAAATAGCAATCTTAATCTCCATATGAGTATGCAACCCATCATCATTTCTGCAAAGCATACATTAGGGATGCTTACGTACAAGTGTTCCACGTTGACTTAAACAGAATTGAGGGTTTGTGCTTATAATACTTACAACACTTGGAGTCTTGGCAAACTCATAAGACCAGAGGGAATTGGACCTATAAGATTGTTTCTAGAGAGGCGTCTGCACAACAACAACCACGATAGTAAAGTAGAGAGAAGTTTACTTGAAACTGGGGCATCACTATTTTGCATATACAATAGAGCTTTCGAATTTTTTCTGGCATATGTTTTCTTTCCTCTAAAGTTTGGACCCAAAAAAGAAGGTGCATTTTCTGACAAAGACCCTTTTTTACATTCTGTTGGACCCTTGTATACATTGTCTTGGAACGGGTAAACAAATATCGACTTTTACAATGGAAGTGCCATATTTATCAGCTTGAAAGTTAATATAAAGATACAACAAGTATAAAGTGGGTTTACAATAAACGTAATGTTTACAAAAAACGTCGTTCACTACTATTGTGTGTTCTTTTCTCTTTGAATCTGCATCTCCGCCCTAATTGACATCTTGCAATATATCACCTTTTAAATTTTTGCGGCAGTAATTGTTACATGTTCGTTCATATTCTGTAATGATTGAACTGGGTTAAAATGGGTTGAAGGATGTCGAAACACACCAAGGAGAGGTATTGATAAGGGTTTAACAAAACAAGGCTTAAATGAGATGCGCCAAAGTTTTTACTTTGGTAGGGTTTGCTTATGCTTTTCATTGCAATTTAAAAAAATCCATTCGCACTAAATACATTTTCTTTAATAAATGCGTTTTTTCAAAAAACCATTTTGAAGATTGACAGCAGCCACACATAAAATTGTATAACTCTACTTCGAGCACAGAACAAATAATTTTAAAACACTGAATTTGTCTTGAGAAATTGAAGTGTGGGAGACAGAAATAGTTATGCTCACAATATTTTAAGCTTTCGTAAATTTCCCAGAGACGTTGGAAGAGGTCCACTCAAGTTATTGAAAGACAAATCCCTAAAAGGCAAATCATTGAAAAATTGTTATAACCATGATATGCTCATGTAATCAAATCCCTTTTTTGAACATGTTCATGGAAGTAAAAAAAAAAATTGTGAGTTCACTATGATCATGCATGTTTATCTTCTGCTAATGCAGAAAATGGAAATTCTGCCAAAAACTTTAGTTTCTATTTAAGCCTAAACAAGCGCCCATCTTTTCACGTACAGCTCTACAAGGGTATCCAATAGGCCTATGGCATCCGATATTTTGCCTCCAGAGACTGTTGCTTGAAGTGTCCTGCATCACAAAAGAAAAGCCATTGAGAATCAGTTTATTCTTTTTGCAACTAGTGCATATATTGAGAGCCACTAATCAGACAAGCATAAAAGAACATGAGGGCTGGAGCTGAAAATTGTGGATAAATCAACCTGTGTTCATGTACCATTGATAAAGTTTAGAATGCAGGTTAGAGGCAGGTAGGACTCATCGGATGAATCTTCATCCCCTTAGGAGGCATTTCAGTGGTGTTATTAAGGAAACCGCTAACCTTTCAGCGTGATTACTTTTCTAGTCTGATCGAATTGATGGCGGAATTTAGGGCTTTCTTTGTATTAATAATCCCAAGGGAGGGGTTGCTATCTGCTGCCTATATAAGAGAACGGGCTTTAAAAAGAAGGTCCTAAAAATGAGCAAAATCACTTGACTGTTAATTCCTATGAAAAGAAAAGCCGCAGAAAGAAAAAGCGAATACCTTTTAATCCATTCAGTCCTCTTTCGAAGGGACGCCTTAGTACGATACCAAATTTGATGTATATGCAAGGTAAAATTTTGTAGATACGTCTTGGGGAAAATCAAAGGTTGTAGAGAATGACTAAGTTATAATATTGGGAAGAGCTATATTCGAGAAGAAATTAGGCATTAATCATACTGAAATATTTTGATAGACAACTCACCATACGGATAATTATCAAATTAGTTAGAATTTTGCTACATATAGACAATAACTTTGTTTAATATGAATGAAAAACTGATATTCTTAAGTGTTACATAAGCTGTATCGGATGCACATTCTATCCAATAAAATGTCAGAGGACTTACACTTTGGTTACGGTCTTGTTCTCACAAACCACGTTAAACCACTTGCATACGTCGACCGTGCTTTTCCATGACGAAAGTCTGTTTGCTTGATCGATCAACCCAGCTTTGAATTCTAGCAAGATGCTTCCTAGTCCCACATCAGCAATGGAGAACCCATAATAAACCGCAATCATTACTTAAAGGAAATTTTTCTAGATGTGGCAAGATATGTAGACCTGTGTGCAGTACAATGTCTGTGCATCACACATTTGGCCACTTTCCAACAAGATAATTTTTTTACATTGTCTACTCCAAGAAAAGTAGACACCTATATTTCCACGTGGATTATCACTGATATTTGTAGTACAAAAAGTGGTAGTAGGCCAGTAATCGATCCTATCGATCTTATGCGCAATAGACTGATAGCTTTTATTTTCCAAATCTTCACCTCTTTGAAGGTATGCGCTCTCTCTGTCAACATACTGCCGTATTTTGCTTTTTTCTTGCTATTTTGCTCTTTGTTTGCCTTTTATGTCGCACATTAAACCAATACTCCCTTTCTCAAGTATTCAGTTTTCATTGAATGGTGTGTGCGATTTAAAAAACATACGGGATAATTAGTCAAATCGCCCTCAGTGTAATTTATAATAATGATGACCGAAGTATATGTACAATAAATTCAGATTCCTTCATACCTTTCTCGCAAGTCATCTTTATTATAGAACACTGCAATATCGAGGAAGTCGATGCATAAACGATTCTAATTGATTAGGCCTTCAATTTGTGTAACCATGAGGAAATCAACACGTGTAGTTGCTTTTCTCGAACCGTAACCTCTCAAGCAAACATAATAAACGGAGCACTTTTATTTTTATGCTTTACGTGATGTCAATAGTTAATGTCAATGACATCTTTTTCTGGGAGAGTGTATATTAACGCTATAGAAAGTATTAAGCATTTGTCATTTTAAAACGTCTTTTGCTGACATTCTCCTTGTATGGGGTATTACCAGGTGACCTTGGTGGGGGAGGAGGTGGGGGTGATGGACTAAAGGGAGGAGGCGGCGTCGGACGAGATAGGGGAGGTGGCGAAGGTGGGCGAGGACGAGGGGGAAGAGGACGTAGGGATGGTGGAGGGGGAGGACGGTGGAGGGGCCGAGGTGGGGGTAGTGGCGGAGCGGAGGGAGGTGGGGGTGGCGGAGGAGAGGGAGGAGAGGGAGGGGGGGGGGGGAAGAGGAGGTGGGGGTGGTGGAGGAGGGGAGGGAGGAGAGGGAGGAGGGGGGGGGACGAGGAGGGGGGGGACGAGGAGGAGGGGATCGTCGAGGAGGGGGGGGGACGAGTAGTTGGGGGTGGTGGAGGTGAGGGAGGAGGGGGGGGACGAGGGGGTGGGGGTGGTGGAGGAGGAGGGGGGGGAGGGGGAGGACGGGGGAGACGAGGAGGTGGGGATGGTGGAGGAGAGGGAGGAGAGGGAGGAGGGGGGAGAGGAGGTGGGGATGGTGAAGGAGTGGGAGGAGGAGATGGGGGTGGTGGAGGTGGAGGTGGAGGAGATGGTGGAGGTGGAGGAGATGGTGGAGGTGGTGGTTGTGTCACTGCAAAACATTGCAAGAACAAGTCCAATTGTAATCAAACTCTTTCTTGTCAAAAAATAGCAATTTAAAAAATTAATAATACTTCATTGAAGGTGTCAATACATGTTACCGAGGCATAAAATGCTTATGGGGGTAGGGACAGTTGCTTTGCAAGTTATTTTATTCGCTGCATATTTTTAAATGACGGTGGACGACAGAAATGACGGTGGACGACAGAAGATGTCTGAGGTCTAGAAGAAGGTACAAAAAGGAAATGAATGGTTTTAGAAGGTGGGGATAAAAAGTTGAAATGGGGGGAAACAAGGAGTTGCTAGTGGCGGAATTGAAGAAGGTTACGAGAAAAATGGACAGTGCGGCAAATTGGGTGATAGAAAAAGGGGTGCAAAGAGGATGAGTTGATGTAAAATAACGTAAAAACGTGCAGGCATCATCTTATGCTATTTTTTAAATGTGTTCGCATCCTCGTTTAGCGTTAAATCACTTTTACCCGTTCTTTTTTTGCATAACTTTACTTTTATCCATTCTAACATTATTTAATGTCTACGTGTTCTTGTTTGAATCAAGATTTGCTTTCAAAGTCATCTTAGGCGCTTGTCCAAAACCAACCAACACTAAGGTAAAGAAATAGGGGTTGTTTTTTCTTGTGAGAACCAATGATTTAAATTAACACAGAATGAAATGGCACAAAAGTAGCCTCTAAACTTTAATTAAATAATTGTCAACAAGGATTACATAACGCGCTTTACGTTTTCTTTCATTCAACATTTTTAGAAAAGTCATAGTCCATGTTCAAAGATCATTTCATAGATATTCAAAACATTGAAGAACATTGAAATCTTTGGATTGAGCGTAAAAAATTGCCATCTTGGAAGGGACCACATTTTTTTAAGGCTAAAAGGTTTTTCGCACAATTTCACGAGGCGGTCAAATTTAAAGGTCGTCGATCTATAAAAGTAACTTTCGTGCATTTGGCAGCAGAAAACTAGAATCACACATAATTTCCGATGTTTGAGGAAATTAGTATTGGAGAAAATGGACGTCCATGGATTATAGGGGCTAAAAACTTAACCTCCTAAATTTTCAACGAAAAAATACTCGTGCGAAAAGGACTAGCACGTTCCAAAAATAAGTTATAACTCCAATTTGTACCAAAGCCGACTTTATGACAATTACTTTTCATCTTGCCAAACAAAAATGCCAAATTATTATCATGTGCGACTTGACTATGAGGAAAATACATGACGGAATTTTAGAATTATGAAGAGTGGAAGTCTATCAACGTTGCTAACAACCAAAAGTCTTGGCCCAATCCTCTAATAAACCCTACAGGGATTTTTTTTTTCCAAAAAGTCGGAAACATGAGAAATAAAACCTGGGGAAAGTAACAAACGACCCCTAAATGCAACATTTTTTTAAGATAGCCCATATATCTGTAAATATTAGTGAAAGCAGAGTAAACCCTCCAACAACGGAAGGTTTTTCCACTGTGCTTTTTTGTTAAACCTAAAATATGAGGGCATGGTTGCACTCAAACTAGCCATCTTCGTAAAATGTCAGATTATACCGGAATAGTAATCGTTGTTTTAAAAGCTTTAGTCCTCACTAAGCCTCATATGTGAGGGGAGTGTCTTCTGGGTACTTAGTTTATTGGAAGTCTAGTTCATTATGTACTAGAATTAGTGTGACAGTGAACAGTGCGGGAGTACACTATGGATCACACTCTTTGGACACGCATCAGCAAACAGAGATGAGACGCTCCGCAAGACTCGGTCCTACGACCCAGATTCACCTGAAGGCCAAGGTGTCACATAAAGTTTCATCTTGGATGAAACTTGTGAAAGATGGACGGCGAAGATTGCTGCCAACGAACGGTGGTCAACCGGGACCACGTCTATGATTATCCGACGTGTTTTGTACAGTATAGTGTGACGTAACATATCCTCGTTTTGTACATAAGCGTGTTTTGTTTGATTAAGAACTCAGTTCAAATTCATTCTCAATGACATACTTTGACATATTCAGGTATCCTCTTTAGCTTTGGTAGATATTATTGATGCATGGCTGACATGTCTTCTTACCTTGGTTAGGATAGTGAGTGGCTGCTAGCTTTTAGAAGAATAGGACTTAACCATTTCAGAAGTTAGGAACTTGTTGTATCAAATTATGCTTTAGCATTTTGATATCTTTGACTGAGAGTTTCTCTCAGAACTGTTTGCAGATTTTTGTGTAAATTTGCACTTGTGTTCCTCTTTGTATTATCTGCATTGTGTCAGATTTGAAGACTATCTTTAGAGAAAATGACACCATGTTCCAAATTGAATTTTATGCATGTGCAAAAAAGAAAAGCTGAAGTATTGGACTGATTTTTTTTTCAAGTAACAAACGATTGTTTTTCAAGATTGTAGACAATGTGAAACATAATGGCTGAGAAAAAAGAGAAAGAAAGTATAGAACTAGAGTGTATGGAGAAAAATAGATCTTCTTTTAGACTTATATGGTCGTATTTTGATATTTGTGGTATATATCTGCCAAAAGTGGATACTCAATACATGAACCTAAAAAGTAAGGTAGCTCAAATTCGAATGTTTGCCCTCAAGTGAGGCGTGAAGTTCAAAACAATAAAAGTGTTTTCCGGTTTTACAATCTTTGCAATTTTTGGATTAAATTAAAAAACTGTCAGTATCTTCCTACAAAAATTAGAAATGAAAAGCCTTTGCATTTACTGAATACTGTAAAATATCAAAACAACACCGAAAAATCCAAAAGAAATAATGCGACCATAATGTGTCAAAAATATGCGAGGATTTAAAAAATAAATCCAAATAAAGCCTGATAAAGAAAACGCTTGTTCAATAACGGGTCAAAAATACAATAAGTCTGTTGCAATAGCCAGTCGATTAACTACTAATGTCGGAAAAAGAAGTCCGTACCAACAAACCTAAATGTTCAGCACTCAATTCAAAAAATTGAATTTCCTAGTTTCTTGATTTTTAATCAAATGTTTATGAAAGCAATGGCTATGATAACTTCAGATTTCAAACCTTTACCACCACATTAGTCGGTTGATGGCCTAATATTTGCGAAAACAGTGAGGCAAAATCCATTTAGCAACAACATTACAAATATCGCTTCGCCAATTTATTTGACGAAACAAACTGATTTTAAGAAGTCTATTTTTTACTTTTTCATGACATATGAAGTCAGGTTTGAGAAAAAAATTTGGACATTTCAATATCTTTCAAACACAAACCCCAAATTTTTTCAGTCTATAAATTAAAAAGTGAAAGTTAACTTCATAGAAAAACATTCACGATTTGAGTGGAGAACATTTGACATTTGATCCAATTTTTTTGAACTTTTTAAAGATATAATGGCGGCCATAAATAACGTTTTGAAATTTTTAATTTTTCTTTTTAGAACTATATCATTCTTTGGATAGTTTCAAAAAACATACACCACAATTTTCCATTAAAAAATCCGACACTTTTTTTTTTTGATAACGGACCCTAAAATGTGTTTCGATCTTTAGTTTTTTTTCTGTCCACAAAGAAATGGAAGAAAATAAAATATTAAAGATTTTTTGCACAAGCAAATTCCCATTTAAAAAAGGTTCCAAACTTCCTATGTGTGTTAACCAATTGTGGTAAATGTGTTATAAACACAGAGTATATCAATTGTCCTAACAAGTACATTGTGCACTTTAGACAAAGTTCAAACCTTTTGCGTTTTTCACAATTTGATAATTTATTTACAAAAGAATATTATTGCCATTTATAAAAAAGTTCCATGAATATCATATTTGTAAGAAGATGAGCACAAAAATTAAAAAAGAAAACCAACCAATTGTTGTTATTTGCATCAACAACAAGTATGCTTATAGGGCCCATCTTGCCAAAAGAAGACTTACAGTCGCAAACGAACTTGTTTGCTTGATTGTCGTATCCGTCATTGCATGCACATGTAGGTGAAATTCCGTCCGTGCCCTTCGAGCATGTACCGCCTTCCCCACATGGCCCCCCTACTTGGGTTGCATTACAGAATGCTTCACAATCGCTTTTATTTCGTTGATTATTCAAGTCACACCCATATGGAAGGCTTGACTCAAACAAGCAATTGGCACCTAACTCTGCACAGCTTGGATGTTCACTGCCTTTATAAATAGGCCCGGTGAAGAAGTTGTTTGAAATATCCCTATAAATATGGACCACATTGTAAAAAAAAAAACAGCTTGCAAGCCATGAAAATCGATGACAACGTCTTACACATAAAAATGTTAATGAAAACATGAACCTTGACAAAAAAACAAAACAAAAAAATGATAAAAAATACATGTAATGAAAATTTCATATAACAAACAAGAATTAAAATATAGGTAGTGGTTTAAAAAAACGTATTTTCTAAACTATAATTGAAATTTTAAGGATTTTTCTAAAATAACTGTCTACTACTTATGAATAGATGATTTCCCATAAGACTTATTAATGAAGAATATCATTGTAATTGACATGCATATAGTTAACAACCCATGTTTTTGACATTTTGTGGTTTTTTTTATAATATCTCTTATTTGAAAAGCTCAACTTTTTCAATTGATATTTCAAAAGTTCACACGTGACTACTATTATTTCTTATTATTTCGTTAAAAATTTTGTAATAAATTCCATCATATTTTTTTGCAATATTTTTATAATTTTTATTTCTATCTCTTTTAATCTTTCTTGATATTTTTATTAATTTCGTTACTTTCCCTTGATCCTTATTCTTTATATTATTCTTTATAATTTTCATAATTTATTATAGTTCTACTTTATTTTTTGTAATTTCTTATGATCTCTTATTACTTTTGTTAATTTTAGTATTTGTTATTATTTCTTATTAGTTCTTGTTGTTTTTATTATTGATTAGTATTGAATATTATTGATTATTGTTGTTTATCATGGATTCATATTGATTATTATTGTTTAACATTGATTATTTTGCTTTTAAACATTATTGATTATTTTCATCAATATAGATTATTGTGCTATTTATTTCATTATGTTTTATTATGGACTAGTATTGGATTATTATTGATTGTTATTTGTTATAACTGATTATTATTGGTTATTATTTCTCATAATTGCTTATTATCGATCCTTTTAATTATTTGTCATTATTATTAATTGTTATTGTTAATTATTCACTATTAGTAATAAATTCATTGACTCATTATTATTCGTTATTATTCAATATTATTCGAGTAGGACACATTATTACTCATTATTATTATTATTCATTAATATCATTATTATTTACTATCATATATTCTTATTCATTATTGTTTATCATTTTTCATTAGTATTTATTTTTATTCGTTACTATTCATCATTATATAATGTAATTTATAATTATCAATGATTATTAATGATTATTAGTTATTATTAGTAACTATCTAATAATTATTATATATAGAATTATTAATTTTTATTAACTAATATTTATAATAATGAGATATTATTATAATAATTATTACATAATATAATTTACACATTCATATTTATTATTATTTGGTATTACTAAATATTATTAATTACTGATATAATTGCAATTTTAACTACTATTAAATATTGTTGTAGGTATCATAATTAACTATGTTAAATATAGTTAATTTTGATATTATTTATTATGAAATTTTGTTATAACTAGTATACACTATTATTATAATAACAATTGATTATTGTTATAGTTATCATTGATTATTATTATAGAAAGTATTAGTTATGATTATAGTTCTTATTGATTATTATTGTTGATTATTTTATGAAGATTTTTACAAATTATTGTTAATTCTAATTATTATCGATAATTGTTATTGTTTTCTTGACTCTTATAGTTAGTACGTGTTGTTGACATTGATTATTAATAACCATTATTATTATTATATTGTGTTACTAATTGTTATTATTTTTATTATAACAATTGTTGTTATTATTATTATTATCTTTTTTTTTTAGAATTGTTATTATTTTATTCACTTATTATTATAGAAACTTACTATTTATTGTAATTCTTATTTTTTGTTTTTCTTAAATATAATGGTTACCACTCTTCTCCTGAGTAGCATCTTATAGAATTTATCTAAAAACGCCCTCTACACACAAAAATAAAAAAAACGACTTTTAGAACCCTTCCCTCCACCACTTTCCCCCTGCTTGAACCCCCAAAAGTTGGCCATACCCTTCCGTCTCAATAAGCCTATCGGGCCTACATTTCCTCTAAAAACCCTATGTTTTTTTCCATTTTCAAATAATGAATAATTTTGATAACTATTATTGTAATTGTTTTTATTTGATATTTTGATTTGTTATCGTTGTCAATTTTAATAATTGTTGTCAATATTAATTCCATAAATTTTTAATTTTCATACTAACTACTGTATTTAACAATTTATCTCCTTTGCTTTACGTACATCATCGCCAGAGTGTCGTGTGTCTTACAAAGATCGGAGGGATGCTAGTTGATAGATGGACGATGGAATGCTTCCACTCAACTGATTGTTATATAGAAATCTGTGAAACCGGACATTCACACCAGACTAGCACGCGCCCCCTCGAAAATCGTCTAGAACATAAGAATGTTTAGCTTGCGGTGGAAGATAAAAGTAAAAAAAGGAAAAAATAGAGTGCTCCCTTCACCTCTTGTAATATTAGAAACTTATTTATGGTTAATGTTGATTATTGTTTAATATATTGTTTAAGATTATTCAATTTTATTTAGTATTAATTATAGTACTTTAATCGTTATCAAAATAATTAGTAGTACTTTAATTACGATGATGATTAATCATAATCTATGTGATTTTTTATTATTAATGATGTTTTACTATTTCTAACAATGGTTTATTATTATTTACTATTACTATTTATTCCTTACTATCATTTACTATTAATTACGAAAAGTAAAAAATTTTATTATTATATTTATTGATTACCATAATTAATTATTATTATACTTCTCTCTCCATCCCTCCTTTTCTCCTATTTTACCCCTTTTTTTCCCTCCCTCCCCCTTTCCGCCCTTTCCCCCCCTCTCCCCCCCTTTCCCTCCCCCTTTGCCCCTGCCTCTACCTATCCCACTCCCTCTCCGTCTCCCTCTCTATCTTCTCTCCCTTTCTCTCTGCCTCTCAATCTCGCTTTTGCCCTCATTCTTGCTCTCCCTCTTGCTGTCGCTCTCCATGTTCTTCTCCCTCTCCCTCTACCCCTCCCTCTCCCTCTCCATCTCCTTCTATCTCTCTCTCTCGCTCTCGCACTCACTTCCGTTCTCGCCCTCTCTCTCGCACTCTCTCTCGCCTCGCTCTCTCTCTTGCTATCCCACTCCCTCTCCCTCTCCCTCTCCCTCTCCGTCTCTCTCTTACTCTCGCTCTCCCTCTCGCTGATGTTGTCGCTTTCTGTTGTGTTCTCACTCTCACCCTCATTCTAGCTCCCACTCTCCTTCTCCCTCTCCCTCTCTTTCTCTCTCTCCTCTCTCTCTCCCTCTCTTTCTCTCTCTCCTCTCTCTCTCCAAACGTCTCCTTCTCCCTCTCCCTCTCCCTCTCCCTCTCCCTCTCCCTCTCCCTCTCCCTCTCCCTCTTCCTCTCCCTCTCCCTCTCCCTCTCCCTATACCCCCCCTCTTCCTCTCCCTTTCCCTCTCCCTTTTCCTCCCTTTCTAAATCTCTCTCTCCCTCTCCCTCTCCCCTCCCTCTTCCCTTACCTCTCCCCCTCCCTCTCCCTCTCCCTCTCTCTCTCCCTCTGTCTCTCCCTCTCCCTCTCCCTCTGGCTATCCCTCTTCGTGCCCCTCTCCCTCTCCTTTTCTCTCTCCCTCTTCCTCTCCCTTGTTGGATTGGCACGTGAAGCCGGTCCAATACGGGGTAGAATATGGAAATATCCATACTCGAGCCGCCCGTAATAAATGGGTACGGACCCACCAGTCTCAACATCGAGCTGGTGGCACAGTGGTAGTGCGTTCGCAGCTGAAGTGAAAGGTCCCAGGTTTGAACCCTGGCCGGCTCAATTTTCCCAAGTGTGGGAAATGCCGAATCCCGGATTTCTAGAAGGAATCCTAACAGGTGCAGTTGGTGCGCCGGGTCGGTCATCCGAGCTAACGGGAAGGATTCCCGTAACCACAGACAAAATGGACCGGCCACAGATCAATACACGCAGAGGGGCTTTAGGGAGTCACAAAAACAATAGAGATAGGAATGAGGTATAGTAGGGAGGGATATTTATAGCAAATAGACAAAAGTAGACAGAATACATTCCAGAAAAGTCGTAGATTTGATTAATGGTCCGTTTAGGACAATTGTTACAAGAGACTTTGTAATAAAGCCAAAATTCTATTCTATTCTTTGTCTCACTATGATGTCTGACTTGCTCTCTAAAATTGATGGATGAAGGGATATTTTTCTGTCTGCTCTGTTCTGTCTTTTCTATGAAAACACAAAGCCTACACTAAATAAGTCACTTAAAGTGTGGTCCAATCATTTCATATTTACACATTGATTGTCCACCGGAAATTGCCGCACGTCAGTACACAATTCCGTACACAAAGCATTTACTCAAACATGTAATCGTTTGCTTCAATTCCGTACATTCCGATTCGTCGCGTCACGTCACGTTGCACATATGAAAATCGGTAGTATCGTCAGAATCGATGTATTGCCGAAGATCGTCAAAAACCAACACTCCCACTCGAGCTTTGCGCGATACATCCGATACAATGTCGTCGCTGATGATTTTTCTCAAAAATGAACTCGCGGGATTTTCTCAAAAAAAACTGATCGCCGTATCCTTGGGGCGATTTGAAATCGATATGAGCTCTCACTCCATTGACATGTACTGATTCCGATCTCGTTTGAAGTATGATCCCGTGGGGACCACCTGTGGTCCAAAGATGACCTTTCGTCGAAGTATGACCAATTGGGGCGTGTCTGGCGCCTAAGGTTACTGCGTCGCTGGCGCTTTCTGCACATGCCAACGGATTAATTCTGGGACCACCTGACGTGTCCTTGATCCTCATTGTACGAGGGAAAAAATGTTTTGTTTCACTCCGACCGTTGATTTTAATTGTTTCACATTCGATCGGTACCATGAATTTCGTCGCAGATTTTTCAAGTTGTCGTTCGAACGACTTGATAATTTTCGTCCGTTCGATTGCTTCGTTCGCGGCGGCGATCAAACGTCGGTATTTCCCAACGTACGACTTCGAAAGTGTTTCGCGCCTTCGTCGCACGACTTCAAAGGTACAGTCTGTACTTGTTTCAAACGTAAAAAGGTTAGTACTTTCTCTCTCAGACTCATTCTGTCCTTTGGAAATTTTCTGTCTGATGCCTTTCTCCTGTAGGATTTCACTTAGGGTTTTTAAGTCCTTATCTTTCCTCTTCGAGCTGCCATAGATCAGTCCGTTTTCTTGGAGACTACGACTTAGAAGAGACTCAAACGCCATGGAGGAAATCCTTTCTTTCTTCCCAGCCACAGCTTCCGTTGCAGATTCTGTCTTGGACCTCTGGGGCCTTTTAATCTGCGCTTGTCCGAGATGTTTCACCTTTTTCTGAATTTGGTGAGGTAAAGTTTCTTTACTTCCCTCAACCGTGTTTTTACTACATCTGTCAGAATTTTTACTTTAGATTTCTTATAGGCAACTATCAACTTAAGAGGTTTGCCTCCCCTTTTCTTTCCTGCAGCTGCTATTGAGTCCTTATGGCTGAATTCTTTTAATTCTTTTACATCTTTAAATTCTTTTAGCTCCAGAATCTTACTAGATGTCCTTTTAATTTTATCTTTCTTTGCATTTTGACTCCTATGTTCCTTGACATTAAGCCTTGACTTAATCTGAAAAATTAGGGATTGGGGACTAACACCTTTTACTTCTCCCATCATGTCTTCCGCTGTGCCTTGCAGATTTTCTTCTCTCAAAGTTGAGGCCGACTGAAATTTGGCCGTATCTGGAGCCTTTAGGGATGGCGAATTTGGGAGGACTTCCCTTACGGTAAGGTGAGATGAGAGTCCATTTGAACGATTCCCTTCCAATCCTGTCTTTTCTGTTTTCTTGACCAAGATTTTGGTCAGTAATGCATCTTTGAAAGATTTGGTCTCCCACATTTTTGACTTTGGTTCCTCGTCTATCAAGTTGACTAATCTTTTGCTTACTTGATCAGATTTTCCTTCGACCGGTTGTGTGGGATGACAAGTGGAGAAATCTTGTGAGGCTTCTCCCACTTTCCTCGGAATCTCTGCTCCTCTCTGGTGAGTCCCGGTTTCCTTTACCGTTGTCTGACTTTTCCACTGACTTTTGCACTCCTTTCCGTTTTCTGTATCATGTGTTAGGGAGCTTAGAAGGATATTGAGGTAATTCTGACTTACATTTTCCTTTCTTGTTTTTCGACCTATGTTTGTCTGATTTTTCTTTATGTGTAGCTCGCTTGCTCCTCCACTGAATGCACGCTTACTCCTCCACTGAATGCAGATTCTTTACCGGCGGCCTCCATGACATGAGTTCCTTCTATTGGTGGATCTCCTTCCTTTGAGGTGTCTTCCTTGAGGATGGTATGAGTGTTTGCCCTCGGCAAATCCATCCTTTCCCCGGTTGGATCTGTTAACGGTGAGAATTGATTTCTTTTCTTCCCTGTATGTGCTTTCATCTCAGTTGCAATTCTGTCAGAAATTAGTTTGCTCCTAATCTGAGCCTCCTTCCTCACTTTCCAAGAATCACTTGTTGGTGTGAGTAAAACTGATGCATGGATCCTCTCCTTTTCTGATGGAGTTACTGACATGCATTTCACCTGTTTTGCAGAGCGCTTCATCGTCTGTGATGACTTTGCTCCCGCCTTGTGATGGTCATCATAGATTGGGAATGTGGAGAATTCAAGGCGTCTTTTTGATTGGACACTGAAGTCGGCTTGACACGTGGGGAACTCGGTTCTGACTCCCCTCTCAGATGGTAAGTTGTTATCTTTGTTAATTTTGCTCCCACTATTCTCATATTTTTTGTTGAACTCGTCGCCCGATTTGATGACGAGTGTTTGCTGAATGCCTCCTACTTCTTGGTTGTCCTTACTCCTCAGTTTGCCTTCTACTCCTTGCTTGTTCCCCTCCTCTCCTTCATCATTTACCAACACATTAGTATTTTTCTTTCTATTTTGCACATCGGTGGATTCACTCTCACTGCCTTGGTCGACATGACGCAAATCTGTGCTCATGGGACTGCATGTAGCCACTCGGCTACCAATGATTTCTGAAACTCGTTGGGTCATTTTTTCTTCCAAGTCCTCTATTTGGTGAGTGGACCTATACCCCCTTTCATCGATCCTCCTTGATTTTTGTTCCTTAGAACCAACTGCCTTTATGTCAAAACTGATTTTGTTACTGCTTGTATTTGTCGTCTTCGGCTGAGGATTGGCGGTTTTCTCTGTTGCAAAGTCTGATGCGTTCCGACTTTCGATGAATTTTTCTTGCTGCGTTGTTGCAATCACGTGTGTGCCATCTTTGCTTCCTTCTTTAGTTTCGACATTGACATGCTTGACGTGTTGGCATTTTGTTGTTTCTCTGTACAGGACACTGCTTTTGTCCTATTTGCGGATGGTGTATGGCGCACTTGTTCGACTTTGCGCATTCTCCCTGGCATCTACGCAGTTTCTTTCATCACCTTTTGTAGGTTCACGCCGTTCTAAGGCGTTGCGGATGATTGTGGCGTCGTTTTGAAACACCTGATCTCTAACCTTTTTGAGGTAAGATCTCTTTCCCGTCTCCTCTTGAGATGGGTGATCCTTAATCTTAGGATCTCGATTCTCTCGCCTGCTCCACCTGGAGCTGATGATGGCCCTTGACTTGTCTGAGCCGTATTCCGTCTTTGCTTTTGTTGCTGAAGCAACATGTGCAAAGTTAAATGTGCAGCCTTTCTGTTTGCTGCTTATATTCTTTCTCAGCAGGGTTAGAACTCCAATTTTGTCCTTCTTGCTTGACTCCTTTGTCGTCGGCTGAATGGCGTCCCATTTGCTGATGCTTCCGACTTTGGAATGTGCAGATTCACAGACAGAGCCCTCGGCCATCTGATTTGGCGGCTCCTTCGGAAGATTGCGGACGGAGATAGTGCCACATGCTTTTGGCCGATGGTGGATCTCCTCAAATTGCTTCTCCAAAATGGTGAGTTCATCTTCCCCTTTTATCTGCCCTCGTGGCAAACCTTCCCCTTCTCTAACATCTGCTTTCGGAAAGAGGTACACGTGTGAGACCGTATCGCGGTATGGAGTTTGGCCTGCAGTGAAGTCGTTAGAGATCTTTCTTATTGTTGTTTTCTCCCCTCCATTGTCAGTAGTTCTGCCTGTCTCCTCTCCGTTGTGGTCGTCTTTGATCTGAATGCTGGAGTAGTTCTGCCTGTCTCCTCTCCGTTGTGGTCGTCTTTGATCTGAATGCTGGAGTTGCAAACAGAGTCTCTGTGATGTGGGTTCTGACAGTTTTGTTTTGTCTCTACCCTGTCACCTGATTGGTCACTAATTTGAGCGCTTGATTCCTTGATGCCAGGCTCACAGTTGTAGGCCTTCTCGGGCATCACCACCTCGGTGGAGCCATCTGTAGCGACCAGCTTCTCGACAACCTCCCACTTCCACTCCTTCCCCTCGTAGCCCTCCAATAAGGTGAGCATCGATGTGAGCTCAAGAGGTACGGATAGGAGTAGCAATGAAATCTTTGTACCTGTCGGGAGGTGGAGACCAGCTGATTCAGCTTTGACTAGGATGTCAGTAAGATGGGAAATGTTCTCTCGGAGGATCATCATGTCATCGTAGGCCGTGTGGGTTAGCGATCGGAGCAGTCCGATCCGTACTGCCATGGATGATCTTTCAGTTGCCTTCTCCATTAACTTTTCCCCTTTGAGCCCTTGGAAGTCATTTTCCAAGGCTCCCCCTTCAGTCCTATCCAATTCTCGGATCTGACTTTCTGCTTTCGTTTTTGTTGTTGCATAAACCTCCGATTCTTCTCCTCTACTCTCAGCCTTCTTCTGGTGGCTGTTACTTTCGTCTCTCGAGATTTCGAACTCCTTTGGGCCCCGTATGGGTGGGCCCATAACCTGACGCGCCGGGTCGGTCATCTGAGCTAACGGGAAGGATTCTCGTAACCACAGACAAAATGGACCGGCCATAGATCAATACACGCAGAGGGGCTTTAGGAGTCACAGAAACAATAGAGATAGGAATGAGGTATAGTAGGGAGGGATATTTATAGCAAATAGACAAAAGTAGACAGAATACATTCCAGAAAAGTCGTAGATTTGATTAATGGTCCGTTTAGGACAATTGTTACAAGAGACTTTGTAATAAAGCCAAAATTCTATTCTATTCTTTGTCTCACTATGATGTCTGACTTGCTCTCTAAAATTGATGGATGAAGGGATATTTTTCTGTCTGCTCTGTTTTGTCTTTTCTATGAAAACACAAAGCCTACACTAAATAAGTCACTTAAAGTGTGGTCCAATCATTTCATATTTACACATTGACTGTCCACCGGAAATTGCCGCACGTCAGTACACAATTCCGTACACAAAGCATTTACTCAAACATGTAATCGTTTGCTTCAATTCCGTACATTCCGATTTGTCGCGTCACGTCACGTTGCACATATGCAAATCGGTAGTATCGTCAGAATCGATGTATTGCCGAAGATCGTCAAAAACCAACATCCCTCCCTCTTTGTTTCTTCCTCTTTCGCTCCCTATCCCTATCCCTCTCCTTTTTCCCCCCCTCCCTCTCCTTTTTCTCCCCTCTCCCTCTCCGTCTCCCTCTCTCCCATTCTTTCCCCCTGCCTCTCCCTTTGCCCCTCCCTTCCCCACCATCTCCCTCTCTCTTCTCCTCCCCCTCTCCCTTCCCCTCCCCCTCCCCCTCCCCCTTCCCCTCTCCTCCCTTTCTCCCTTTCCATCTCCCTCCCCCGCCGCCTCCACTTCCTCTTTAGCCTCTCCCTCTCCGTCTCCCCCGTCCTTGCCTACGTTCTCACCCTCGCCTTAGCTCTCCCTTTCCCTTTTTTTGCCTTATTTTATTATTTTTTTTACCATTTATCATTATTGCTTATTGGTACCCACAATTTCATAAAAAACTATTTTTGTTATTGATTTTTTTTTTATCGTTACTGCTAACTGTTATTGTTTTTATTTAATATTTTTTTCTGGCAAATAATTTCTTCTATTATGTACTTAATTGATAATGGAAATTTTAATTTTATTTTAAGCTGTTACAATTATAAGTACTAATTCTTACATTTTTTTTTTCTTATTGTTTTTTATGAGTATGATTGCTTTAATTCCCATTTTTTGTGATTATAATCAGAGTTGCTTATAATTATTTTTTCTAGTAGACATTTATTATGAATTGCTTATGTTCATAATTAATTATTGTATAAATGTATGTTGAGAATTCTCTCTCCGATACTTTGCCTCCTCGTCGTTTCCCCCTCATTTTCACTCTCTTTCCCTTTTAACCTTGACAATCCCAATCTTGCCTTTTAAAGCTCGATAAAACCGCCAAATAAAACCAGAAGAACCCTAAAATTGTCCTAGAAATTACAACCTCGAAAAACCCTCTCTTTTTCCCCTCTATCCTTTTTACCCCTTTTTATTACCTTCATTCTCAACAAGCCCTACCTACCTTGTATCGCTATATTTCCCCATTTAAATTCTATTTTTCCCTTTAATATTATAAACTATTATTACAATAGGTAATTGAAGCTATTCAACTAATTACGTTTAGTGGTACTTATTGTTTTCCTAAGTATCACAAATTAAAAAAATCATTATCGCTACTATTAGTTATTATTGGTAATTACCATTGCTATTATTATTTGATTTTTCAATATTTATAACTTATTATGGTATTACTAATTACTAGCTATTAACAATTTTTTTGATTATTGTCATTATCAACAGTGATTGCTTTATTGCTTTTGATAGTTTGTCATTGTTATTGACATTAAATATTTATAATCACGAATATTATTAATTTGTTTTAATAATCTTTATTGTTTTTGGTTATGTGTATTACTATTATTATCACTTATTTTTTATTTTTTATTATTTTATTTAATTTTTGCTATGGTTACTTCTTATTTGTTATAGTTCTTATTTTTTTTATTAAAAAAAAGAATGGTGAGCCTTCTTCTCTCTAGTAGCACCCTATAGACTCAACTTAGAAAAACACTTTTCTCCTAAAAATTCATAAAAACTTAGAAAATAACACCCTTTTAATCCTTTTTTTACCGCTTTCTCATTTTGTTTACCCTCAAAAGTATAGCATAGTCCTCCGTCTAAACAGGCCCATAGGGCCTTCATCGGAAAATCTTTCTCTCTAAAGGTCATCTCTCTTTCACATTGTCATATTATCTATTATTGTCGCCGTTAGTTTATAATATTCTGAAATCCTTGTCATTCTTTGCAATTGTTGTCAATGTTGTTTCTACAAATATTTAATTTTAGATTGTTACTATTATTTTTAACTACCCCTCTCCCGTGCTTCATATACATTATAGCCATAGTGTTGTGTGTCTTACAAGTATTCGAGCGATGTCAGTTGACTGATCGAATGCTTCCACTCAACTGGTTGTTAAATAGAACATTCATACCCCACCAACACCCACAGCCTTAAAGTGTCTAAAACATAAGAATGTTTAGCTTTGCGTGAGGAAGATCGAAGTTAAAATATACAAATCTAGAGTGTTACCTCTTGTAAGCTTAGTTATTTTTTTGTTGTTAATGTTTATTGTTATTTTTTATTTTTACTTGTTTACTTTTACAATAGTTCATAATGTGTTATAATGATTCATTACAAATTATTATGATTTATTATTGCTTATTTTTTTCTAACTATTATTTATTTTTAATTACTTTCATTTACTGTTAATCCTATAATTGATTATTTTTTACTATGGTTTATTGCTATTTTTTATATTTTATTGTTGAGAATTATGATTTGATATTATTTATTATGATTTATTATCATTTTTCATAATATACTAACATCTACCATTTTTTATTATTATTTACTATTACTTTTTGTTGTTTACTATCATTTGATATTATTTACTATTGTTTTATTTGTTTCTTATTTTATTAACTATTACTTATTATGATTTATAATATGCTTGTTTTAGTTTTCTGTTTATTAATTTATTATTTATTATCTATTATCGATATCTATTATTGTTTATGATTTATTGTTACACGATGACCGATTTTATTATTTAATATAATATATGATTATTTTACTATCACAAATTATTTTGAATTATTGATATATTGTTATTTATAATGAGTTTACATTTATTTATTTTACATAAAATTATGATTTATTATTTTATAATCTACGATATCTAAGTTTTGACATTATATTAACTTTGTTTACTCCACATTTAAATTATTAATATTGTTTACACATCTATTTCATTATCATTACTTATTATCATTATAGCTTTCATGTATTACCATTATTTATTATTTATCATATTTATTATTATTTATTATTATCTCTTATTTTATATCTATTATCGATTTATCTATTATTGATATTTATTGTTATGAATAATTGTTGATTATTATTTATTAGACATTTTATTTTAATATAACATCTTATTATTTACTATTGCAAATTATTGTTTACTTGTTTTTTTATTATTTACCTCATATATTGTTATTTACTATGAATTATTATTATTTACTATAATCTATTGTTTGACTCATAATTTATTGTTTTCAACTACTATGTATAATTGTTTATTCAAACCAATTTAACCATTCTATTATTATTATTGTTATTTTATTTTTTATTTTAATATATTTTCTTTATAACTATTTATATAAACATCTTACATTGATTGTTATTTGTTACTTTTATTATTTACTATTTGCTACTATTTACTATGATCATTTATTTAATATGATTTCTATTATTTACAATATTTTATTAATTGCTTACTATGATATATTGTTAGCATTACACCTAACATCAAATTTGTTATTCATTGACTCTATTAATTATTGTTTATTGCTATATACTATTACTTATTTATAATGAATTAATAATAGATATTGTTGAAGTACAGTGTCAAGGCTATTAGTGAAACTCACTTTAAAATGTAATGCTAGTGCATACGTAATTTTAGTATGGTAGTGTAATTCAATGTCCTTTACATCGATTATGTAACTTTGTTATAAATTCTTTTGAGAGAGTCTCCAAATCTCCTCTCCATACTAAAGTTGATAAATTATTTTTCCCATTCTTTTCAATTTGTTGCTTTTCTTCTTTCATTTGATCCCGTTTCCCCTACTAGAAATGAGAGGGAGTATTGGCATTTATTTCTAATTATGAAATTCATTTTTTTTTGTTTTTGTTCTTCCACTAAATTCTCTAATTACCCTCCAGTTTCTCACTTAACCTCTATAAAGACCATTTTTTTCGAAATCACTTTTTCTATCTCTTTTCTCACATTGATCCCTTTTACATCTCTTTTAAAACTTTCCAATTATTGTAATTTATGCTCATCAATTTATGACACTTGCTTTAGCTTCTCATCTCTCATTTTTCCATCACTTATATTTTTTGGTTGTTTTTCACATCTTTTTATTCAACCCTTTCCACTTCTATCTTGTAATTCTCATATTTCGCCCTCCCATAATTTTACTCTTCCAAGCCGACCCGAGGATGCCTTAAAACTTTTTCTACTGATTTTATTAAGATTTTTTCCTTTCCCACATTTTATTTTGTCATCACTTTGTTTATCCGTTTATAACATTATAAAAATATTTTCTTTTATATTTCTTTTCCTTTCAATCCTTTCCCAATTTCTTTTCCACTATCACCCCTTTCACAACCAAAATTGAGAGAGTTCGCCAATTTCGGTTAGCATTGCGAACCCACTTTTCAAATGTACGTTAGTGCTTATTCTATTTTTAGTATGCGTATCGCTGGTCCACCATTGCATTTATTTATGCTATAGGTTTGTGATCTGTCATTTTATCCGTCTTACCGTTTCACGAACTATAAATGACGAAGTGTACATTCACCATATTTATTATCGTTTAAATGATTTTTTTTGTTAGAGATTCCATGTACGAAATGTTTTTTTTTTTTTAATTTTGATGTTGATCTTTCCTGTCATTAGCCGTCATAAGTTATACATTTTTGTCTTTTGCGGCTTCGATTCTCTTGTGGACGTAGTGTAACCGGTACATTTAGATCCAAAGCTAGACTTAGTATTTAAACCTGTTCATTTTGTACATCAAATTACAGATTATAATGAGAAGACATTTTTTCCCTTATGCTTCTACTTTTGTATTTTTCTTGTCGACTTATTTTTTTCTTTCCTTCCGAGTTCTCTTTTGCCATGGTTCTTTTTTCTTTCATCTTTGAAATCTTTCTCCATTTTAATTATTTTTTATTATTATTACTAGAGAACTTCCATCCCATACCACCCGTTTTCTCTCTCTTTTACCTCTTTCTAAAGTTTCTACTTTCTTTTTTCTTGGTACCGTTTTCTCTTGAGCCTTCCTTTCTTTTTTTATTCAGCTGTTCTTTTTATGTTTTCATCTTCGTATTCCCTTTTTTACAGAAGAGTAATATTAGACATTAAACTACATGTTTTACTTGTCCAAATTTATGATTCAGATCGAAACCTAGATTTACATGGCCAATGTGATGCAGGTGTTCTCTTAGCTTCGGCGTTTTCTGTTTTTACATATTGAATACTGCCGATTACTGTCCTTTCTAGTTGTAGTTTTAATTTTTTTTTTTTTGTAAAGCATGTACCTTAGAGATTGTTTTTTTTAGTAAATTTGCTATTATTTATACCACTTACATGTGA